>JAOBRG010359951.1:0-12693 GCA_027574985.1 Umimayanthus nakama
GAAGCTAGAGAAGCACTCGGCTTCGCCTCGTGCCACTCAAACGCTTCTCTCGTGCTCTCCCAACTTCCCGCGTGCATTCATAGCTCGATAGACGCACGCAAAGCATGGACCATTTCTTAATTATAAGATGAGATTTTTTACGAATTGCGTCTTATTCTGGGGTTTAAAGCGATTTTATGAGTATGCTGTTGGGCTGGGAGAGTTATAGCCTTTGTGACAAAGGTACCTTCTCTATAAATCAGGCAGGTATGTGTGTATGTGTGACAATAGCCTGCCAGTTTAAGGGCTAACAATCAAGGAAAAGTACTTTTTTTAAATATTATTCTGAAACTGTTCATGGTATTGAAATGAAACCTGGTAGAGTAATAGAAAATCGTAAACTAATAAATTTGGTGTAATTTTATTAGCGAACGACTTCATCATTACGTCATAATGACGTAATAACCGTCGAATTTTGGGACTTTTACGAAACCTTGCCAATCAAAATTAGATCATTTAATAGACGTTTGTTGCTATAAAAATGATAAATAATTGATACACATTGAAAAGAAAAAAATGTTTTTAACACAAATAGTAGTATACGAAAGAATTTAAGTAATACATAGCGTGTTTCTCTAGTCAAAGTTTAATATTTTAACCTCACGTTGGCTCTTAAGGTTACCGTTCACCTTGAGCGGTGACTTTTAGTTTTCCGTATGTAAATCCGTTGATACGCATCAGACTCCCACAAACCTATATATCAATGGAAAGCTTATAAAATTATCTATGTGATGGAGAAAACATTGTTTAAAAATGTTGGTTTATAAAAGAATGCGAGCATCATAACTCGAACTGTTTCAATGCTGTCAGTTTCAATTTCGACCATTTTAGTTTGTTTGTGAGATTAAGCATAATTTTTACGCTAATTTTGTCCAGGCGATTTTTGATTGAAGTCGTATTTAATTTTCTGCAGGCATTTAAAAAACATTCCCATTGCAGCATACAAAACTACACTGTTTGAGTCATAAAAAATAATTGAAGCAAAATTTCATAAAACGCCAAAACTGTTTTCGTTTTCGGCTACTACTTTATCAACTTGCCAAATTTGACGGTATGACACTAAAAATTGAGGGAGCATTGATCCTTCACATTTTTGTAGTTTGAGTTGAAACTTGTCTCGAGAAATTCACTCCTAAAGTAAACCGCGCTTCATACAGTTTTACTTCCGGTAAAAACTTTCGCTTTTCACATCTCGCAAACTATTAGACGTATAGAAAAACATTTTACTTTACTAGAGGTTCATTTCATGTATATTCATAATCTGGGAAAATCTCAATTTCGAAGTTTTGATCCGCTCCAACATGAACGGTAACCTTAAACTATAGCGTTTTTTTCGAACATCTTGTATTTTACAGTAATAGTGTTACTTAGTCCGTTTAAGTTCGCACATCAGCTAGAAAAAGCTTTAAATTTTACATAGTGCAGTGTATTTGGCTGCCACCTTTGATTTCAAAAAGGTTTTGCGCAATACCCATTGCGTCACAGACCACGTTCAAAATTAATCAACTAGGATTAGATAATCTTCCTTGTTCACTACAATTCGTACGTAAAATAAACTGCAATTAGCTTACTTGAAGTGCTGCGGATGCGGCCGGTAAAGGAAAACTCGTTTTTGACGTTTGTATGGCATGCTTTAACATTTCTTATTTGTTTTGATATACCATTCTACTTTAAAAAAAGAAAAAAACAGGAAAAAGAGTTAGTTTATTTCAAAATGTAAAACTAAGAGAAAAAAACTGAAACGCGTCCAATTGGAATCGAACTCGGACAATAGGTTTAGAGTCCGACAAGCAAACCACTCTGCCAAAGAGACACCACAAACAACGCGGGCTCAAATTGATCTTGCATGTTAAGTCAGACGAAAATAAAAAAACAAAAACGGAGCTGAATACTTATCTGGGCGACTTCTTGGCCTAGTAACAAAGTTGACGCAGACAAAGATGCGGTAAACTTCCTTTTCTAACATATTGTCTGCTTCCTCTTGTTCTATTTATACTCTTACGTTTGCCTTTTTATCATCAGAGTGAACAGGCTTTAAGCGTGAAAACGTGCGTTCGTGACCGCAGAAAACACACCCCACAACACGCATGACTTGGTCATGTTGGACAAGGATTGTTCTCTCTTTTGACTTAGTCATGATTCTGATGTTATAAAACTTAGAGCTGCAATGAAAATTCGTCATAGAATTAAAGGGAACAAAAAAAAGGAAACCGGATCAGTTCACAGCTGTATGATCGGTTAATCGCTCTCGTTTTGAGTACAGCTAATGATCGGAATTGGTTCGCCGATGGCCTCCTTTTGCGGCATTTGGCTTCAAACAAGCCTATCTTGTTGCCATGGTAACTGAAACTCAGTTATGTGGTCTTAGTTTGTCTTCATATATCACAGCGTGTTCTAAAACAACAATTTGATGCCAAAAAAGTGTATTTAAGTTTTTCTTGTTTCAGTTGTAGAAGACCTCCTTAAAACTTGAATTAAATCTGTTATATCACATGAAAATAAAGTCTTAAAATAAATTATGCAAGTTGCTTTCAATTCTTGGTTGTATCGAGGTTGTAAAAAGATGTTAGCGTACGACATGATCGGAATCAAATACAATTGCTATGTAACCGCGCAGAATTTGTTCGAAATGTAGAGAGAGGTAAACATGATGTACTCAGTCTATCCGTACATTCACTAAGCATGTGGTTGCAGAATCTTTGGATTTCAAGCTTTTTTGTTGATATGTTTGACGTTCTGTGCAACTAAACTACTAAGGGACTCGCATGCAGCTCTAAGCTCATTATACTTTGCTTGCAAAGGCGTAAAGTTGTCTAGACTTGTTGATGACTAGATCAAGTCTTTTTTGCGGATTTATTCAGTGAAAGGGCTTTCAAAGGTAATTTTGCTCGGCTATAGTACTTTATTTTCCATTATCTTTTTTAATTGCCTTAAGAAAAATGTCATTTGAAATCTGATTAATAATCAGGAATATTTAATGATAAACTTAAGTCCATCTTACACTAGCCGATTTATTGCGCCGATCTTTTGTCGAGTGAATGCGTTGTTCGCTGTTCCTGCTGCTCCGCCATGTTGGATTCTGGCAGTAAATATCACGTTATTAAAAAACCATTTTCCATTGATTACAGCAAATATTTGTCGCTGAAAAATTGTCGGGGACCAGCATACACTAGCAAATAAGATCCGTCAGAACGTCTAAAAAACAAAACATGTTTGAACTTAACTCCCCGAGAAGATCTGATTTTATTGTTGCCCGTTTGGAAGCACCCAACACTAGCTGATTTTTTGTCGCCATAAAAATCGGAGGTCTCCCGACAAAAACTCGGCTAGTGTAGGTTGGGCGTCAGAAGGCAAACGCGTTGACGAGATCTACCAATCACAGAACGTCACAGCATGGGATGTTACAAATCAAATTGTTATGCTCGAATTGTCTGACCGCCCTTTTTCATTCTTACCAGTCAAAGAAAAATATCAAAAGTTTTTTACGGGAACGTAAGAGTAGAAAGAAATCCAAAATTTAAGAAACGTTAAGAACACCCTGAGGCCGAGAATAAGTGAGACTGACCTGATTGTAATGTTACGTACCAGCTACCATGAAGTGCACCATTTCCCTGACAGATAAAAAGCTTTCAAACTTTAACGATTCATAATGTCTTTTCAAACTTTAAAACTCTTATTGTAGTTATGTAAATTTAAGTCAGGCTCGTTCCCAGCCATCCTCTATCGACTCACTCCGTTGGCCAGGTAGCTAAGCTTCTCAATCAAAATGTCTGACGGCGAAGCTTTCCCCTTGGCAAAAGTTGCGCCAAGACCACCTCGACGCATAGCTCGAGCCGAAGCGTTAGACTAGGAACGAAGCTAAATTTCAGCGATTACTGTGACGTTCACTACGTATACATCGTTGCACCAGTTACTTGAAACAAAAACTTCAATATTTTTAGTAAAGTCAAAAATGCTGCTCAACATCACGTGCCTTCTTGTCGGTTTTGCTAATTCTCTTTTCTTCATGTCTTGCAAGAAAACCTTAACTCTCGTATGACGTAACTTTACGAGAAGCTCGCAATAAACTGTTCTGATAGTATATCGATCATGATGAACAACGCTAATGGTTTAATAACTCAAAAAGTTGTGGCTGTCTTGTGCCGACATGTCACTCAATCACAACTACAAATCAAAAGTTGCCCGAAGTGGTTCATTTTCATTTACGAATAAAACATCAGTACACTACCAAGGGAAGCCGACCGCAACGTTTTAGCTAGTATCACGTGTGCAAAAGGAACCAAATATGTTACATATAAAAATAGCTGTTGCTCTATAAATAGATCTCGGAAAATAGTCATAAGTACAGACCCATGTATGAAAGATGCCTTCTCTTAGGATTATCTTCTCTTGTCTATAAAAAATTAAAGCAATAACCTGCTGATTTACAAATACATGAGGGTAAAAAAGAATTGTCGATAGAAGAAAATTAACTATAAGATGATCCCGCTTTTGGTTATCTCTAAGCTACGGAATACAAACGCAAAGAAAATATCATTAATAAAATATCCTTAAAATAGAAATCTAAGCTTAACTTACGATAGTCAAGAATATTAATGCTGAAACCCCGATATTGATGTTTTCGGTTTTAAAAAGGAAACTTAAAAAAATGTGTGTCCTGCGGCGAGTTAAAGATAAGCGAGTTTTTTCTCCAGGGTAGGGTCAATCGATATCATCTACTTCCGCCGAGAAAGCTATTACTCTGCCGTTTTACGATTGGCTAATGCTTTAGGGAAAAATTGCAAACAGGTTTGGAGCATTGCGTGGGTAGAGGAGCATCATCAGTATTGCAACTTAGTAAGATATAATTTTTTAAGAAAAACAAACCCTAAATATTGCAGGACATCAAATAAATTAAAAAGAAACACTTGGTCAGGTGAAACTATAAATTAATTTGTTTACGATCAAATTATCTTCACAGTATGAAACTTGCAGATTTGCAATGAAAGAGAAAAACGAAAACTTCGCGCTAAAATTTTTTGTAGTAATAGTTGCTTTCAACGTGTCATTTGATATGTGCTTCTTCGGTAAATTTTTTGTTTTATCTAAAATGAAATTGTGAAAACGTAATGTATCACTAAAACGTTTACAAAACAATCTTAACCTGTAATTTTTACCTGTAGCAGGCATTTCTCTTTCCCCGCGAAGTTCCACCGTCATGTATGTACCCAAGCTGTGTTGCTCCTAAAGGCAAGAACTGTTGTTATACAAACTAAAGTATTCATCAGGAATATTTTATCAGCAACTATATATGATATTTGTCAAGTTTACGACTGAAACGAATTGCATTCAACCACCCTAAGTAGACATTAATCATAAAAAGGGCCGAAAATTGCTTCAATGAAAGCACTTTAAGTGTTGTATCCGGCCTTGATGATTTCTTCTAGAGTATTGCTAAACTACCAACATCATTATCTCCGCAATATCTGGGGAATATTATAGTCGGGTTATTGATAGAGGTAAAAAGTATCGCTTCTGCACGGAACACCAGTATATCGCTGAAAGGATTCAATTCTAGTCTTATTTTGACGTGAATGTACATGTATTGAACGATACATTATCTTAAACCTAAGGCTGAGATCTCCAAGTTTCGTACGGTTTTACCATACTTGCTACAACTCAAGCGAAGGTAAAGTGCATAATTAGTATTTTTATTCATATTGTTGGGTTTTTTTTAGTTTAAAGTGCATCCCGGATGATTGCATAATTGCCTACTTAACTGTTTTGGCGGGAGCAAGACCAATTATTGCTCTCTTCTAGCAATACATAGAATTAAAAACAACTTGAACATGGTTTCATTCGAAGTAAAGTCACTTCTATAGTTCTAAAGCATTGAACTCATGTAGCATAGTATGAGAGAAGACTGTCAGTTGGTATTTATAACGAAATTTATTGTGATATGTTTTCGCCTGAGAGGTTAAATGTATAGCTGACGTTTCGAGCGTTAACCCTTCGCCGGAGCAGACTGCTTCGACGAAAGAACAACGCTCGAAACACAAGTGGTTGACCAAGTATTTCACGTGAAACACATACCATATCAACTTTTGTTTTTCGAATGAACCCATATACAGGTTACTCGCCAAAGTAGAAAAAAACCTTTTTTTTTCAAAACTAGTATTTCAGAAAGTCTAGTACTGATCGAGCCAAGCATTACAGATTGTTAAAAATATTTCAAAACCATCTCTTTTTAGTTTTGTTTTCTTCTTTTAACTTTGTTTTAAGTATTAAACTGCATATTATATGGCTGGTGAGAAAACTAGCTAATCCAGTTGTACAGAAATTGTCAGTTCATAACTGAAAATCAAAAACTCAATCTACAAGTAAGGAGTTTCATTCTGTGTGTTTTAACATTCACCCCAACCTATAGTTTATCAAGATCATCGAATTATTATATGTAAGTTTGTTAGTTTTGGGAATCCTGATGAAAAGTTCCAAGCATTTCAGTTAAGATTGAAAGTCTTCTCATGGAGACGAGAGGTCGGTGAGCGTCTAGCAAATTGCCATTTGGCAAGCTTAAATAGGTCACGTAGTCAACCACAAATGTCCCGGCCCAGATAAAATACAATTAGTTCATTACTAAGAGCAAAATATCAAACAAAATTGATTGAGACTGAATGTCAAAACAATCTCGACGACCCCACGTAAACATCATTGCCTTAATGAGTGATACCACTTTGTGACATTGAGTTGTGTTGTTGCCACCAAACGGAAGCGAGATGGCAAAATGTGAAGCATTACTGAAAAAGTGAGGAACTCGTCGCCACTGTGTGTTTTAAAATTGATTGTCACGTGACTAGGTAATTAAAAGAACGTAGGACAAAGATTGACAAAATATAAGCGAGTTGTACACATGAATTAAGTCTTGCTGTAAAATATGCAGAAATTGAAGTCTTGAGATATTACAAACAGTCATGTTGCTAGTCTGGTTCTGAGCCCGTTATATTAGTTTTAATTCAAAAATTCGCCAAATTAAAATATAAAGCACAACTTTGAAAATCACGTGGCCTTTTATACGTGATACACTAATTCAGATAAAATCAAATCTGAGCAAAAAACACATACTTCTAAGTAACGTGACTACAACACCATCAACCCGAATGAGGGCTTTCGACATTATTTTAAAATGTGAACACATCGAGAAAAGGAAATCACCAAGAAATGGCTTAGAACTAGTTTAAACTCCAGCAAATAACATTAAATGGTAAGCTTCAATGCATAAATTAGGTAAGATTAAGGGCAAACTTAATGCAATTTTGGCCCACGATCGCGATAATTACGGCAATTAAAAGGTCTGGTTGTGTAAACCATACACCCACCTTCAGCTTGGGCTACATGTACCAGGGCTACCTGTGGTTAAAGTCTTTTTTTTGGAACAAACAAGATTAAGCAAAAAACGGTTTATTTAATTTCTTGTAACCCTGAGACAATTTTCTATATAACCCATAGTTTTGAAAGAAAACCAAACCACAGAGAATGCGCAACAGGTGCTGCTGATAAAAAGTATGTATAAAAGACACTTCAATCAAATTCAAAAGCTAAAAGTTAATTTATGTTATATGAAATCATTTGATAACGAATCATCGGACGCCTGTACATGAATTGTTATTATTTTATATTGTTATTGTTATTATTATTATTATTATTATTATTATCATTATCATTTTTATTATTACTACTACTATTGCTCTTGTAATTATTATTGTTTTACTTTTTTATAGAGGCTTCTCAATGTTTTCTTCCAAACTACATTCAATGGGCAGCCGACAAATTGATTTCGCAATCCCTACGTGCAAACCAATTTGTATATCTAAAAACAAACCCAAAAGAACAACATGCCATGAAGTTTCGAAACAAAAGGATAGAAAAAATCGCAACGAAATACCTATGGCTGTTAAATTTGGACGACGTCGATTGCCCTGTCGAATCTACCTCTCGATGTTAGACCCGGTTCGAAAGTAGCTTTTCCCATGCGCCGAATAAAATACGTACATTGAGTAAGCTCTATTGTGCTTCGTTTTTTTTGTATTCGGCGAATGAGAAGGGCGGCGTTTGAAATGGGCCTTGGGTTGATCACACAGTCAGTGTTTATTGCGGTAAGCGCAAGGAGGTTATTTAGACTAAATTACTGTACCTCATTGCGCCAATACTATAAACAAGAATTATATGACCAACCTAAGGCCTGTAAGTCTCTTTTCATGTAAATCGAACACTTCGCAGAATTGATGTCATTGTCATATCCGGTATTCTTGTTAAGTTCGGCAGTATTGTTTGTCAAGTCTCCCCTTTATAGTCGCTTGGTCGTGTAGCTAAGTTAATTTTGCTCGTCGACGTATATTAATATAATAAAATAACGATTGTCCTTCGTTGCGGAACATGACTGTCTTTCACTGTCTTGTGTTTGAGTTGAGGCCTAACTTTAAGACAGGCTCTCATGTGGGCAGTCAGCTCTGGATCTGCCGTAGCGCTGATAAATAATTTTGGTATATTTCTGTTATAAATCTTATATATTGCAACTTGTCCAAATTTGGAAACAAACAATTTTATCACTGAAACTTTTTGCTCAAACTGAACCGAAAACTCGGTTCGGTAGAAAATAAAATTTGACGTGTTTTTTTATCCAGTATTTGTTAATTAATAAAACAATTACCCCATTTACGCTTGTTGGATATGAACTTATGATGGCCGACTCGTCGCTTCACCTCTCGTCCGCTATCTTAAAGCTCATATCCAACGCGCGTTCGCGAAATAATTGTCCATTATTAGGTTTATGCCCATGATTAAGTTTCTACCTGTCTACATGCAGAACAGTTTTCTTTAAAACTCAAAATATGAAGTATAAATTATTGTTTAAGTTTAAGTATAATATAGGCTATCAAGGAGGAAGATCTAGAGCAAGTGATTGGCAGGTTGACCTAAGCGCATTAGTTATGCATGCCCTGAAATCATTCACCTACGGTTGCGTCAAACAGCCGTTATCAAAGATGGCCCTGCACCACTGAAACATTTTAGTGAAAAACTCATACTATCAAAGCTAAAATTAGTATCTACTGAGTTGATTGGAGTTTTTTCTACAGGCCTGGGAGATATAAGATTTTCGAGAAGAATATACTCATCAGTATAATTGTCAACTACACCCAATTTTCTTAGTTTTAACAAGTTTTCACTTACAAGAACCATTTTTTGAAAATTTTTAAGCTCAGTTTACATACCTGTACTAAACAAATCAACAATTTTTGTTGTAAAAACAGCGACACGTTGGAGGTCAGTTTGAGCCTCGCCAACTGAATGTTTTGAAGTTGTTTAAAATGAACTTAAAATAACTTTATGAAGCCGCGCTTTAACCCTTTTTTTGTTTGTTGCAACCTGTTTGTGTTTTTTTTCTCATTGATAATGACTTGAAATCAAAGTAATCAACGCCGACTGACCTACAACTTAAACCAAAAGGTTTTGGACAGTGTTTCGTTAATCTGATCTTATCAGTTAATATAAATTAATCACGATCCATAGCAAATCTTTAAATTTGGTTGGTTCTCTCGAAGTGCTATGTTTGTTAAAAATAGTTTTTCCTAAAAACAATGTCACACAAGTACAGAGGTATCAGTTTTCTTGATTTCATTTTTCCTTGTTCAAGTTTAAAGTTTTATTTTATTTTCGATTAGCCCGTTTCAGCGAGTATGTTGTGTTTGAGAGTCACTTCTCGAAAAATAGCAACTGAGCCCATCTTTGCATATTCAACTCCTGCTATTGATATTATTTCAGTTATTAAAACAAGATAAACATTGCAAATACTGTCAGCAGCTGCTGTCATCTACAAAGTCAATTAGTACTATTTGACTCATAAAACTAATTGCTTGAGTAGCGTACGTAATGGTTTGAAAATGTCAGTCGAGTAGACATTTTGAATTCTATCTGATTAACTTTTCTCTCACCTTTTCGCTTTGGTACGTTATTATTTCCTATGTTTTTTTTTATATAACTCTATTGGATTATGAATTGGCTTTGAAAACACAGACTAAGATGTCTTTTTTCTTACTTGCTTCTGTTCGAGCTGATTTTTATCTACCTTAATTCTCACTAATAGTTTACTTAAACCAAACACAGCAGTTGTCAGTCTTGTGTTCCTGATGACAACTAACTCACTCCAAACTTCTAATGTCCAAGCAACTGATCAGACCTTTAAGGCGCGCTTGGATTGTACTCATATTACACACTTGCTCAAAGTAAGAACTTTTAAAAGTTTGTGGTTGTGACTTTGGTGAAAAGGTGCAAGGGAGATTCTGAGGTACTTACAAAATCCAACTTGAGAGAGCTGGGCAACTTCAAGCACTGAAAAGTGCTGTACTCTTTCAGACAGTCAACTTGAGTGCTTAACTGCTTACCGGGACTAAGAATAGAAGCTTTTTGCAGACAGTTATGACATTCAGCTTAGAAGCTATTTAAGCGTAATTGTCTGTCGTGTTCACCAGAAGAAATTAAAGAGCCCCAAAAAGCGATCACTTGAACTCGACCCACTAGCTGGGCACGAATGAAGCACTCAATTTACGTAAATCCTGTGTATTTCTCAGAAGAAAATTAAAGATATATTTTATCTTAATGGATTTTTTTCTTTGTTTTGTTTCTGTGGTTGGCTGTTCAGGATCTTCTCAATTAGTTTTCTTGTTTGCTTAGTGCATATGTATACAGCATGAAACGTAGCACTGTAAATAACAATATTTCCCAATAATCCTTTCTTCCTTTAACTTCTAAATTAGTTTAGGGGCTTTTGGGGACAGGAAATGTATTTGCCATACAGTCGCTTGAGGAATTACATTTTTTTCTGTTTCGTTATTATTTTTTTAGCAAATTCTGGAAAACTACTAAATATATTATTAATGCAAAATATCAAAATAGCAAAAAATTAATACGGTCTTAGTGTTAAAAACGTCACTGAAATCGATGAAGGTTGTGACGACTGTTGTATACATGGTATAATCAGTAAAGTCTTCATACATATTTTTAATTCAACTTAATTAAGATGCTTACAAGAAAGTTTTTATATTTCCCTGGTTGAAAAGTAAAGTAAAGGGAAATACGCGATGCAGATGCTTTTTAATAAGGTATAAATGTATGAAACATTAATTCAAGGTTTAATTAACGTCAGTTGGTTGGCTTCAATACGAAATACATTTCGAATTGTTCCACGACAGAAAATAATAAAAGCTTTTAATTGTTACGAGGAATTCATGCGGCATTTCAGGACTAAGGATAACTTTTGTTAGGTTTTTGATTATCTAATGAAAAAAAAGTCGGTTGGCGGGGCAACGATTGTACGCACGGAAAGTCAAATACGCACTAAGTCAACAAATTGGTTTAGATAAAAAAAAAAAGTCCATTACTTTCCTGTGCCTTTATTTACAATGTCAAAAATGTTACACTGCCGTACATACATTTTAATTGTTTTGTATGCAGAGTGATGTGAGGGACCACGGAACAACTATAACTCTACAATTAGGGTGGGGAGGTCTACATTAGTGACTCGATTTTTTTTGGGGGGGGAGCAAAGAAAGTTTTTATTAATAACTCTTTAAATATTTAAAAATGTATGGGGGGGGGCAAATGCCCGCCAAGACCCCCCACCGCCCTCCCCCCATCCCCCACTTCGCGGTTCTGGCATGTAGTGTATTGATTTTTGTAAAGCCATAATTTCGTTTCGGGTACGGCAAGATAGTCTTACACTTCTATTTAGTTTTTTGCAAAGCAACCTGATTAAGTAATTTCTTATAGGTATACTATCGAATCTCTAACACGTTTCTGAAATACTGAAATACTGTACGGAATTATTCGAAATAATAGTTTCGAAATTTTGCACTTTAAACAATTTTATTTTAAAAGCAAAACACCGCATGTACTGCAACACTATAATAAATGCTCATTTGGTTCTTGCAGCCTTTATCGAACTGCTCAGAAATACAACAGAAATATATTGCTTGTACTTCTCACGCTTCTAAAAACTTTTCTTAAAAGAGGCACAAGGTATATGTAAATCAAGGATGTGTTATTGTTGTTGTTATTATTATTAAAGGCGAAAAATGGGCAAAAACGTAAAATTTGTGACGTGTGTGTAACGTCAATAAAAAGAGGAATGTTAAATTGGTAAAGATTAAGAATGCTGCATAGATATAGTTCGTCGCCTTTCGCCAAAATGGCACGCTGGTGGGTAAAATACGGGGTTCCCATAACTCCTTTTGTGCGTTGTTTTATGTTTTGCAGATTTCATTCATTCTTTGTATAGCTAAATACGTAGTTGCGCATCAAGTGAGATAAGGTGAATGTCTCTGTTAGAAAAACAGCCCTATAATTCGGATGTAGAATTAATGTATTGAAAACCTTCTCTTCAACTTTTCCAACAAACAAAATTAACGTAACAAAATTTGTATCTACACACAAACGGAAAACGCACATATACTACATATTGTAGGTTAGATTCACTCATAAATTGCAAAAAAAACCGCTTGAAACCATAAAATATACAGGACGAAAAAGACATATAGTAGTATACTAGAGTAATTATACCCGGGATTTTTAAAATACCTTCCTTTTCAGCTAATAGTTTTCATAAAAAATTCTTTTCAAAAT
>JAOBRG010359962.1:0-12691 GCA_027574985.1 Umimayanthus nakama
AGAGTTTATATGGAGCTTCGTGCTTCCGTCTCCGTCTCCGCTTCCGTCTCCGTCGCTAGTGTGAACCAAGCTTAAGTCTAGAAGAGTAGCAAAAGGGTGCAAAAAATGAAAACTATAAAAGAAAAACTTTTGAATGCAATGGTATTTTTATGTTTCTTACTTATTTGTAAAGCAAAATTGTTCTTCTAACATCCTTGGCAACCAAGCCTAAGGGCAGCCTTTTCATTTAGTGATTACTGAGTACTGACGCACAAAGGTCATTGTCACACATACAGTCGCAATGAACCATAGCTGAGCCACTGAGTTGGACTTTAATTCCAGTGCTAATTAGTGTATCACACTGTTTTCGCTATCTAAACAGTATTATAATAACTTAATCATGCTTACACCGAAACAAAGTTTCATAATAAGATAACAATTTCCCTTGTCTTTTTTCTATGCCATTGACTTTGTCGGAGCCTTTGAAAGTCTGTGTGAAGAAATTTGGAAGACTTATCAATGGGTTTATCTTTTGATCATTGATCGATAAATTTACCTGTCTTGCAAACGTTGAAGACCACTGTCTGTGTGTTTTCAGACTTATGAATTTCGTATGAATCCGAGTTCTGAAAGTTAAAAACAAGAACAACTAAAGAAACAAAGAGATCAAAGGATACAAGAAAAGACAATAAAAATACTGTTTTTATATATTTTTAAATCATTCATGCGCAATAATGTTGTTTACACACATTATAGTGAAAACTGCCTAACTATACGATGAGCAAGCAACAGCTTAAAGTCATAATAAATAATCTTGAATTACATGAACTTTTTCTTAAAAACCAAAGCACTCTCAGTATTTCTTTTTTTTTTAATAAAACACTGACATTTTTGAAAGCATTTGTCCGGAAGTTAAGCTACACTGTGGACAGTAAAAGGCAAAATAATGTATTATTTTTAACGAGACAGACGAAAGCAAGTCTCCCCAAATACCGACTAGGTAGCCAACGGTTGGACTCACAGTGAAAGGGTATAAGAATTACCCATTGTTTTGTGATATTCTTGTTAAGTTTTCTTGTTTCTTTTCTTGTTGACATTGGTAACTGGAGAGTCGCAGGCTAACAACTAAGTAACATACTCATTTCAGGTTTTGTTTTACCAACAAGATAAAAGGATAGGTGACACTAATAACGATCGGACAGACAGTGCACATTTGTTGTCAATTTTGTTTCTAGGTGTAAACGATACTTGATCTAAACAGATACAAGTCGATATATTTTTTAATTTCTACCTAAAGTTTGGTTTTTAATAATTTAAGTGTAAATTTTATTCCTCCCCAAGCTTTTGTGGTTTAGCTGTTTTACAATAGCTTACATTATGTCGCCAAAGGACGTCGTTTTCCCACGCATAGTAAAATGCTCAATACCTTATCTGCTCAGTTGGGTTTAAAAAGCAAATTTATTCAACGCCTCTTGATTGTTTCGAAACAAGGACTACCGCATAAGCTTTGCCTTTTTGCACATTTTTCACAATTTGTTAATAAACATAGTTACCTCACAAATCAGTTTTAATTTACACTAATATACAAGTCAGAGTACAAAATGGAAAGACTCGACTGTTACAGCATTGTGCTTCACACCTTTGAATGTTATGATAGTGTATGATTTGTCTTCAGCTTTTACTTATTGTTCTTCAAGTATCCGTGATAGCCAGAGGGTTGTAACTATGAGAACAGTTCTTAGAAAGCCACTTTACCAATCACGGCATACGCAGAATAAGGTTGTGGTTTCAGCTGGCCAATACAAATTGTGAGCATTCCAGCCTGGGTAAAAGAGATGAAAAGATTGCCTATTTCTAAAAGATGATTAATGATAAGACTTCAAACGTAGCACCGAACACTGTAATCAGAGGTCGTGACTACCAGCAAAACTCCTACTTTGCTCCGGCGCATGATCTGGAATCGCGATTCTTCATTCAGTTTAATGTAAAGAGCTACAAAGGTAAAACTCCACGACAAAATAAAAAATTTTACAGATCTTATCTTTAATTTGAAATCACAAACTAAACGCATTTCTATTTTTTCTTATAAAACCTGCGGCAATAAATAACTTGGTCAGTCGGTCGTGTCTGATTGTGCTTTAAAATTCTATTAACTTAAAATAGTTTGAATAAATTCCGATGCTTGTTTTTGGTCCTTTTCTCATGTAAATGATTTGTTTTGCAATAACTCTGGGTTTTAAAAACTATTATTTTCTTAAACGCGTCATTTGAATTGAAACAATTCCGCCCACGTATTTTGCACGAGAGAGTGATCCTTAGCAACCTCCAACTTTGTGTAATGATTTCAATTTTCATAAGAGTGAGCACTAAAAGTTTCTAACAAAATTATTAACAATAAATCTGGTACTAAATCTCTTGCAGTAACATCTTGATCTAGCCTTTACTGCCCCTTGTTGGTAATGTAAGTTCTACTTCGTTGGTTGCACTTGTTGCATTTTAATACTTTGTTGCTAATGGTCTGTGCTGTGTTGTCCAATCAGCGTGCGGCATTCTGGTGTTGTCATTGTTGCCATTTGAAATCCAAGATGATATGTTTGAAGCGGGCTGCAAAGCGCATCACTTCTTTCGAGGTGCCCGAACCCAACTATTCACTGGGAGGCATTTCTTGATTTATCAAAATGAAGTTACTGATGTGCCTCTTGACAGCTCTCTTTGCTGTCTCAGCCATTGCTGAGCCAATACGAGAGGAAACCACTCCACTTGACATTCCAGCAGCCGGCACCAACCAAGATGGTAAGAACAAAATCATTTAAAATACGTGAACTTGCATGAAGTTGATATTTGACAAGCCACTTTTAATCTGCAGACACCAAGCCTGTGTTGGACGACAAGCCGGAGGAAAACGAAATTAGTGTTAAGGGGCTTTTACAAATGTTGAAAATGACATTGCCAAAAAGTATTGGTGTCTTATACGAAAATCGCGAGTACATTTATTGCAAGAACATATTTTAGTTTGCCTAAACTGGATGGCAAAGTTCTAGCAAAATCATGGTACACGTAAACTTAATTGTACCTACGACTTTGGTACCGAGATGCCAAAAAGCTCAAAAATGCGACGTTTCTTTGAACGTTACCTTGTATTATGTAACATACCACACTTTAGGGCGTGTGAAAAGCATGGCAGTCCGAAGATGCGACGTTTTATTTAAAAACTTAACAGTACCTTGTTTAATGTAACGTACCAGACTTTTGGGCGTGTCTTAAGCGCCGCATAGAATCAATAGGGTAGCAGTTTTTGAGCGTCTTTTTTTGTTCTATTTTGTTTGGCGAAAGCAATTCCGATACTTAAATTTAAATATATATTTATTGACAGGCGAAGAACAAGAACTGGATGGATTGCCAGAAGGTTAGCACACTTGTTTTTGTATGTATATTTAAGCGAACTACTTGCATGATGTTTCTTAGTTGTTCTTTATCTGGCGTTATTTAAAATACCATTTTTTTAGAAAAAAGAGAAGTTTGTATGTCGATAATTAAAAAAACTATGAAAAAGGTAGTAAATTTATATTTAAATAAGTATATGAAAAACAAAACAACTTGCTGGTGTCTGGTTAATTTTCGCATTAATTGGGCTTTGAAATTTTCTGGTTTGAAATCTCTTTTTTTCCTTTTTGCACGTTGAAACAGTGTTTATCTCCGAAAACTTTAACTCTTATTTTGTAGCTTTCTTTGTATTGTTAAGCTTTCCATCATCTTGCATTTGGAAGATTCCTGCTCTGTCACTATTGCAAGACCGGCTCCTGTTTCATTATTCACCTCCTGGGAGTTGGACAATGTTCATTAGTCAGAGATAGCGAACCAATCAGATTTTGTATATGCTAATTATTTTTTACCTTAACGTGATTATCATATCGCAGAGGCAGATGAAAACTGATAACTGATAAAGCTCTAACGGTTACTTAATAACAGATGCAGAAGAAGGAGCAGAACAGGATGAGCTGCCCGAATCTGGTAAGTTTTTATATACTAAATACATTGGCCTTTCCAGTTTGAAGTAACTTTTTTCTCAGCTCTTTCTTTGTGTACAAATTTGCGTTTAGAGATAAGTTAACAAAAGGAAAAGAATTGAAACTGAATGGGTACTACGTAACACATTTACTTCAATCTGCTGAGTATATTACTGTTTACAGACGTTTAGCTTGATAATCGGACATTGATTAAGTTTCACGCTGTTTTCTATATATTCTATAGGTGAATCTAAGATTTTGATCAAGCAAACGGCTAACAATAAAAATATTTGTTTCATTAACCGTTGTTACTTATACAAGAAGAGTTTATGCAGTCAGTTGACGGAATCAACTTGCGAGCGTCGTTTGTTTTCAATTGATAGTAAACACAAATACTTACCTGTACTTATTTATCACATAACAGAGGCAGATGAAAAGCAAGAGAATTTGCCCGAACCAGGTAAGTTTGTTTTGGTTTCCAATGAACTAGTTGGTACAATTTTTTTTAGTTTTTTGTACTGTCGTTTGACTAACAAATATACCTTTTTACAAGAATAAGAACTAAAATTTCTCGGTTATTACTGATAAATAATAAAATGTTCCCCTAAACAAGTTTTAGAAGAAAAGTTTTGGTACAGTTTTTCATGTTGATTTGAAACAAACTACGTCAAAAACAGCATTTGAAAAACGGATTAAAGCAAAGTTAATTCAAAGCCTTTTAAGGCTTTTAATTCTTAAAGAATTAACCAATTTCAATTTCGATATTAAACGTTGATGGCGTTCAACTTCCTTTAATTGCAACTCCATTCAAGATGTTTGCTTCAATTCTTTTAGAATTTGTTGTTAATTAGCCAGTTTTTTGGCCTTCTACAATTGCTTGTAATATTCAAATGTTGATGTTAGTTGGCAACAAGATTGAGTTTGGGATAGTAAGGTTTGTTATTTTTTATATAATAAAAATTATAAAATTGATATAGCTCTAACGGTTACTTGGCAGATGCAGAAGAAGAAGAAGCAGAACAGGATGAGCTGCCCGAATCTGCTTCTGGTAAGATTTTTTACTAAATGCATACCTGTATTTACTTCAAACTTCTGAGTATTTGTTGTCTCGTATGTTCAGCTTGATAATCCGTCAATGACTAGATTTCTCTTTATAATAATTTCAGGTTGTACATAACTTAAGGTGAATGTAAGACATTGATGAGGCAAACGGCTTTTGGTACTTATACAAAAAGAGTTGATACAGTATGTTGATAGAACCATTTGCGAGCGTCGCTTGTTTTAATTTAACAGTGAAAATATGTACTTACCTGTACATGTTTGTATCATCACAGAGGCAGATGAAAAGCAGGAGAATTTGCCCGAATCTGGTAAGTTTGTTTTGGTTTCCAACTTCTATTTCAACTAGTTTGTACAATTTTTTAAAGTTTTTTTTTGTGCTATCGTTTTAGCTACAATTGTGCCTTTTTACGTGAAGACGAATAAGAATTTGTCGATTATTACTGAGAGATAAAAAAAAATTGTCCCTAAACAAACAACAAACAAAGGAAACAGATTATGGAACAGTGTCTCGTAGTGATTTGAAACAAACTATGTATATAATTGCAATTGCATTTTAAAGATGGATTAAAGCATAGGCAAAATCAATTTAAGGCTTTTAGAACCAATTTGATTTTCGAGACTATGCGTTCATTGCATGCAATTTGCTTTAAATGCAATACAATTCAATGTTTTTGCTCTAACTGTTTTAGAATTTGTGCAGCTTTTAGCTTTCTGCAATTGCTAGTAGCATTCAAATGTGGGTGTAATTGGCTACTGGGTTGTATTTTGGGTTTGAAGAATTTTCTATGCATAATAATAAACATGTATGTGATATAACTTTGGTGGTTACTCTTCAGATGCAGAGGAAGAACAGACTGAAAAAGAACAGGATGAGCTGCCCGAGTCTGGTAATTGTTTTTACTCAATAAATGTCCGGGTTTTTCCGATTTTAAATGCATTTTTCTGAGCTCATTCTTTGTAAATATTTGCAACTAGGGAACGATACAACATCTCCATCATTGTCAGTGTTCAAACTTCTCTGTAAAATAGTTTCACGTTATATTTATAGGTCAATGTAAGCTGCTGATCAAGGAAACGGATCATAACAGATTTATTTCTTTCACCAACTTTTAATAGTTATACAAGAAGACCGTTTGCGCAGTCTGTTAACACTAGACCAGTTCCGAGCGTCGCTTGTATTTATTTTTAACACCCTTGAAAATTTCTGTTCTGCGGCAATAAAACATCAGTTTATAGCTGAAGGTGATGCCAAATATGTGTAACTAAGTTCATGTGCTATAGATTAAAAAAAAACTCAGAGAAAGCGAACCAATCAAATTGCTTAAAATACCAACGTCACCGAGTTTGTGTATGCTAATTCTTTTTTACATTAACGCAATTGTCACATCAAATCATCAGGCAGATGAAAACTGATAATTGATAAAGCTCTAACGGTTACGGCTTTTAAAATAACAGATGCAGAAGAAGGAGCAGAACAGGATGAGCTGTCCGAATCTGGTAAGTTTTTGTATACTAATTACATTGTCTTTTCCAGTTTATAGCTGAAGGTTATGCCAAATATGTATAACTAAGTTCATGTGCTATAGAGTTAAAAAAAACTTACGCTATTAGCAGCCGGTTGTACCGTTGTGATCTTAATTCATGTTTTTTGTATAGTCTTTGTGCACGCTCGAATCTCTCAAACTTTTGCGCCGCCGCACCATTAGGTAAGAAACAGGAAATTAACAATTCACTTTCGATTGGGAGGCCAACTACCAAAGTTGGACAATGCTTAAATAAGTTATTGCATATTTCTTTGCTTTCAGCAGCTGGGGTATTTTGCATGCATCCGAATTTTTACGGCAAAAAATACTTGTGCTATGGTGGTTTGTCTTAGTTCAACTTGATGATATCAAACTAAACAATTAAAACAGAGGATTGTACAAAATTTGTTCGAACGCTAACGGATACAGTCAAGTGCAACTACATTATAAGACCATACAATACAAACTAAAAGAATTAAGTAAAACTTCACTACCTCATATTTAAAAAATCTGAACGAATTTAGAAAACTGGCCAGAAGGGTAATAGAATTTTCTAAAACAAAGCGTAGTGAACACACTTACCTTCTAACCGTTTGTTAAAAACATCCATGATGCTTTAAGATTTTATTTTTGGTCATTTATACAACTCAGGCCTCTTGCAACAGAGCTACAGCTAACGATGCTAAAGTTTTAAAACTGCTTTGAAATAACTTTTGATGAAAGAACTTTATGAGTGATTCGTTAACCATTTTAAACTCAATGAGGACGTATGTATGTGTTTAATTTTCATTTTAGAGAAATTGTAAGTAATGCATGAAATCCCTTTGGGAGATGTTAACAAAGTTATTACTGTTATTAATGTTATTGCTGTAATTATTATAACTATTGTTATTACAATTTTTCTATAAAACAGGGAAAGTAATAACTGGTAGTTAAATAGCTTGTATAAAAACAAAAGAAAAAGTTCGTGTTATTGTGTCACTGCAGACGATGAACCAAAAGCGGATACGTCTGAGCTCGAGTCTGTAGGTGAGTTTTACTTGTTCGTTTTCACGAACTAAAAGACTCCAAGTCTGCTTGTGTACCGTTCTTGTACTTTTCCTTTCTTTTTTGCACGTGTTCGCCGGTTTAAAGGAAAAAAAAGAAAGAATTAAAGGTAGTAATCTGATTTATACGCAATAGACGAACGAGTGTATTGTCAATAATGGCAAGTGATCTTCATTTTATACCATTATATAGGATATCAGTCAATTTATTGCCAAAATGCAAAACTATTTTTAGGTTTATTATGATGATGGTTTTTTGGAGTTTGTCTGTTCTAAAAAGATTTTAGTCTGTTAACGCATTCAAGGTTCACTAACATTTGCGTTATTTTTCCTGAAGCAGAGGAAAGTGATCAACCAGAGGCAAACGAGGAAGATCCGCGTCTAAGGCGGCGTAAGTACATTCAAATGATTCCTTTTTATTTCTTGAACAGAATAGGCACCAATATCATATCGTACTAAGGCCACAATATATATAAACGGTTTGCAACACAGTGTCGGGACAAACGTGTCCCAAAGAAACAAATGCAAACCAAAACTGACGCGAACAAAACCCGCCTCCATTATACAATTCCGGTCACCAAACCACAAGTAACCCCCAAAATTCCCAAGATATTTTTCCAAAGAAAGGGCGGTACCCAGGAAAAGTCACTCATTTGGCAGATCGAACTACTTCGCAGAAAATACAATGCCCGCCGATAGCTCTTAAAAAGTGTTTTTGTTGTTATTGCATTCTATTGTCAAAATTATGATGGAAAGATAATCCGAACTCCGGTGCTGCCAACTCTCTGAAAGCTATTCGAAGCCGCGACCCTATCGTTGTACTGTGGGTATGGCTGGCGTTGTCTGGTGATCATGTTTCCCATAACGTGTTCCGAGCATTTCAACAAATGCCAAACTAGGTTCCTCTGCGGCGTCAGATTGTCCGTCAGGGTTACACACATCAACCTTTGCGTACTTTGCTCTATCAGGATGGGTACCCAACAGTAAAAGAGTTGTTAAATAATTGACAATAGATATACCTTGAATACACTTTTATGTTTAAGACAAAACTTTCCACCTTGTATTAAGGACCAGGTGGTCTGAGCGCGCGCGCTCCAGCCAATCAGGAGCCAGCAGGACCTTTTGTTCTCGTTCTCCATCCCACAGTGCTTTGCGAGAGGTGGCGTTGGAATATGTGCTTACATTTTCCAGTTACGGGAAAGTTGATCAAAAAAGTTCAAATAACTTCCACAAAAACACCCCAATCCAACTACCAAACAAAATGGCCGGCTATTTTGTGTTGCTCACGACACAATTTTCGCGCGCACTGAATCGTGGGATGGAGAACGAGACGACGATGACGTCAGGACGCGCGGTCGCATAACCAGATCACCTGGGATATTTCGTATTACAATTCTATAGCAACAAGAAAACATAATTATCATGAAGTGATCTTGTGCTACCGCTGGTTCTTGGCACGGTTATCGATAGTTCTCCGGTGGGCAATAATGATGTGCTATAGAGCTTTTTGCAAAGTTAGATAGCACAGAAAACTGGAAATCGGTTGAGATTGAGCCTCTTTAAGCTGGCTCCTGAAAATTAAACTTTGTATACGTTCTGCAGCAATTAAAAGCTAGTCCAATTCCCTCTCTTTACTATATCTACTCTAGCTTTGAATAAAGTTGATTGAAACTTTGACAAACTAAACAATCAATAATACTAAACAATTAGTATTTTCAATAATAAACAGTCTGAAGTTTTTATCAATTAGTTTATTCCAACTTTTACATAAAGTGGATTGGAACTTTGGCAAACAAAAAATCAAAAAATTTAACCAATTAGTATATTTGGTTTAAATTGGCTGCCGATCAATCCTTCTATCCGACCAACTAAATAACTAAAAAATAATTAGATTATGAGTTCTGGAACTATTGGCATTATTTCAACTTAATGGTTGACCATTAGTCAAGATACAGCGGAAAACTGTAGATGAGCGATTTCTCCGAAACTTCGATAGTTAGATTGAGTTGTTAACCCCACTGTTCTACTTAAAACATACCATAAATATGTAGTAAACACCGCTAAAACAAGACTTTGTATACTTTGCTTCATCAGGATGCCATCCCAGGTACTTCCGGCACCGATCGGGACTTTGCGTTCCGCGCCGTAAGTATCTCTGCGACTTTAGTTTAGTTTCACAGCTACTGAAGCGAATATATTATAAAATGGGCTAAAAAGTGTAAAACACATATAAAACAAACCTCTGTGTGGTTTGCTCTGTCAGACAATGTGCCCATTAGTAAAACTTATGAAACGTTTGACTAAGAAAGTCTTGACAAGACTGTAGAATTATCATTTCAGATAACCCTTAACACCTTCTACCTCCTATCAAAGACATTTTGTATCACAATTCTAGTTGCATTAAGAACAGGTTTCTTTAAAAGTGATATCGTACTACAATTGGTTTTTGGCAACATTCGCTAGCTTTAAAACACAATTAACGATAGTTCTAAAGCGGACCGTTACGATGCATCATAAAGTTGTTCGCAAAGTTAAGTAGTACGGAAAACTGGAAACCTGTTGGGGTAGATCGAGCCACCTTTAGCTAATTAATAACTCTTGCAATATTAACTTTGCACACTCTCTGCAATAATTAAAAGTTAGTCTCATCCCCCCCCCCTCTACTTTATATATTCTAGCTTTGCATGAAGTGGATTGAAACTTTGAAATGGCGGCAAACTAAGCAATCAATAAATTTCATCATTTATTCTGTTTGAGTTTACCTCATACCGAACAGTCATTCTTTTTAAACCAATTAAAGTACTGTAAAATTATTAATTCAGCTCCATGACTGACTTTTAAGCCCTGTTTACACAGTACAAACTAACCCGGGTTCGGCTCGGGTTAAAACTTACCCGGGTTAGTTTCTGTCTTGTAAACAATAATAATCTTTATTATTAATCGTTATGGCACCTAAAGGTGAAAAACAGCGTTTTACATTGGATATTAGTAAAAAGTTACAACTATTCTAGGTACATACTGGGGGACTGGGCCGGTTTACAATGTTTGAATGCAAGAAGGCTAAAATACCGCTAAAAACAGCTAAAATACATGGTTAAAAACAGCTAAAAAACTAAGAATTAAAAACATTGGTGTAAAATGAAAAAAAGCTATGCTTAAAACGATTCGTTCGGCAGCTAAAAAGACTAAAATTATTGCTTTTCCTTAGGCACCTCCCATGGCACTCTCGCCTTTTCTTAGGCAGCACGTGTGCGAGTTTAGAAATGGTGTTACTGTTTATTGTTTTAAAAGACTTTAAGCACAGATGGTTTCGCCTAGTGCTCAACCGGGGACAACACCTTGTTTGAAGGGCGTCTTTGTAGCTTAGGGTTGGGAACATAATACTGAAAGCCCTTATTTGTATGCGCTCGATCCGATCTGATAGATAGATTGTTAGATCAGGGTGCCAGACTGGACAGCTTGTCGTGTACACACTACTTAGTTGGGTTCGACCACGGGTTAGTTTGGAAACGGGTCTTGTAAACACAACTTGGGTTAGTTTTAACCCAGGTTCGACCCGCATTACTTTGTGCCGTGTAAACAGGGCTTTAGTTGAGATGCACAGGAAGAATCCTACAGCGGCTAGACACCGATGTGCACAGCGCTGTGGCAGCGAAAACGAGCACAGCCCTGTGACAGCGAAATCGAGCACAGCAATGTGACAGCGATGTTACGGATGGTAATGTTACAGCGCTGACAGCGACAGCGCTGGGACATCAGTGGTTATGACACCGATGTGACAGCGATGTTTACATTAGTGTGACAGCGATGGAAACTTACACTGCTGTGACAGCGGTGAAACCTGACAGCACTGTCACAGCGGTGGCAGCTGACAGCGCTGTGACAGCGATGTTTACATTAGTGTGACAGTGATGACAGCTGACATTGCTGTGACAGCGGTGAAAACTGACAGCGCTGTTACAGTGGTGACAGCTGACAGCGCTGTGACAGCGATGTGTACATTAGTGTGACAGCGCTGACAGTTGCCACCACTTTCACAGTGATGTGCACATCGCTGTCACACTAATGTGCACATCGCTGTCACACTAATATGAACATCGCTGTCACAGCGCTGTCAGCTATCACCGTTTTCACACTAGTGTGCACGGTAGTGTTACAGCAATGTCACTGGCACCGTTGTCAGTTTACATCGATGACACACTAATATTGCTGCCATCGCTGTCACAGTACTGTCACTACTATTAATGTTACACTAGTGGCGTACTATCACCGCTGTGACACTAGTGTGGACAGCTGTGTGACATTAGTGTAAAACTCAACCGATATGCCACTGCTGTGGGATTCCTCCTGTGTACAACGGCAAACTGCTGTTGAGATGTCTCGCTGAAATTTCACAAGTCGGGGGTTAATTGCTGACCCCGCTCTTTCTGATTAAACTTACAATTGTGTATAAAACATTCTAAAACAAGCTTTTGTGTACTTTGCGTTGTCAGGATGCCGTCACGGATCTTTCCGGACACGCATTGGAAGATGCGCCCGTAAGTAACTGATGCAAATGGTTACAGATTGCGTTTAAGTGTTAAGCAAAAGGAATGGGAAACATGCACAGATAAAACTAAGGTGGTATGTACAGGGGCAGATCCAGGATTTTCAAGAGGAAGGTGCCCCAACAAGCGCCGAAGGCGCGAGCTTCCTAGGGGGGTCTGGGGGCATGCTCCCCCAGAAACTTTCGAAAATTTTAGTCTCTAAAACGGCCATTTCCAGCATTTTGAGAGGAATTTCTTACTCGTTTAGTACTTATTTTTTGGTACAAAATTTCGTTTTTGTAAAAAAAAAAAGAAAAAAATGCCAAAGAAGGGGGGGGGAGCACAGGCCCCCCAGGTCCCCCCCGTTGGATCCGCCACTGGTATGTATATGATACCGGAATGAAATGCAATCCGGTACGACGAATGTGTTTTATCCCACGTTTACATAGACGTTCTCATTCTGGAATGAAAGGAAACATTGAAAAGACTTTGCAGTGTTATCATTTACAGACAACTCTTTCCACACCAAAGACAATTTGCATCACAAT
>JAOBRG010359984.1:0-12688 GCA_027574985.1 Umimayanthus nakama
TCAACTCACTGACAAGTTCATCCGAAAACAGTGATGATTCAGTCGTACCAAGGAAGCAGGTCGTTGTATTTTGCTCCCGCTTGTCTGTCTAGTTAATTGATTTCTTGAATTGATTTGAAAGATAAAAAACAGCAAGATTGCTGACGCCAAGATACCGCGTCCAACTCTCATTATGTATTCTAGTTTGGGGTCTGTTATTTGCGTCTAATTCTAGTGATGAAACTCACTTGCAACACTTTCTTGCTTATTAAAAATATTTGAAAGACGTGTTTTCATGGCACAAAATACTTTCCGAAAGGTGAAACTCTACTGAGGCCTTACAACCTATCGGAGAGGGTTTCATGCCTACTCGCAAATCCTTCCGTTACTGGTCACAATAACTAATACAACATTCGCGATAATATTGCGTCTCACAGGCGAAACGGCACAGAAAATAGGCCGGGAAAATCGATAAAATCGAACAGAAGGCCATTATGTTGTGGTGTTTACAACGGCACGAAAGCTGTCTGGTATACATTACTGTAAACATAGGACTTACCTGCTTTGGTTTGTACAACGGCACGACAGCTATATCTGGTGTACTGTAATAGAAGGCCCATCTGCTACGGTGTGTACAACGACACGAAAACTATCCAGTATAGTGTAACAAAGCCTAAATCATGTATAAACAAACCTAACTCAAGTCTCTGCACCCTGCCTCTGGTACAGTTTTCCTAAAAGCGTCAAGTCCGCCTCGTCTGTCAACTGCTTTAAGTTCAAACTGAAAACTTACCTATATGAACAGTCTTATACTTAAATTTTTTTTTGTTAATTATTCCTAGGTCTAAAGTATTAGCTATACATAGCTTTACGTGTATTTTTAGATTAAATTCAATATTTCTTTTATTTTTAATTTCATTAAATTAGTGACAATTAGGTGTAAAGCGCATAGAACACTAGATATATTCGCTATATAAAACTTATTCATTTATTTAACTGTCGCGGCGGGGTACGTGTGCTATCGTTTTTATACCCGACAATGTAGTGAGACTGAAGCCAGTTGTTTTGTAACGCCTGTGTTAGGAAGAAGCTGTGAAGTGCCAGAGAAACCTCGCAGAGATTGAGAGCAGACACAAAGTCACGCTTATGTCCAGGGACAACACCATCATGAAACTACAGGTAATCATGGCAACAATACACTTTGTACATGAAGTAAGAAAGCAGTAAAGAGGTTTGCAATCAGACAAAGGAAAATGGTTAATGTAGGATCAACTGAAAAAGATAGACAAGTTGAAGGACTGGGACTGATAAACAAACAGACTGACAGGTAGACAGACAGACAAGCAGACCGGCAGCTAGGAAGACAGACAATCAAATAGATAGACAGACAAACAAACAGACAAACAGGCAGGCAGACAGACAGACATGCAGACAGACAAACGTCAGCTGTACAAACGTCAGCTGTACACCTAACCTTGCGAAGAAAAGCAAACTACCTCGATTATTATTGATCAAAACAAATAAGAGGAGGCAGTTACACAGACATTTCAAGAGATTGGTAGAAACTGGCAGGCAGACGGACTATCAGAAAAAAATGAAATAAAGAAGCAGACAAATCGACGTATAAACAAAGAGACAGTTTGCTCTGACGAAAAACTCGAATTGCCAGCCCTACACCAAAAGTTACTTCGAAAAACGTACCATATCAGCCTTTATTGACCAAAACACATACAAATAAAGTCCCAGAGATATACACAGATCCTTTTTCACTCGAACATGCAAAACTGCATCTAGTTATATATCAGCGAATATAAATCGGTTAGAGAACCAATCAGATTGAGGGTTTTTCAACAGAACATAATTGGTTTATACTAAGTTCCTATATAAAGTTTGAAGTTTCAGTAAAATAACTTTTTGTTATTTAAAAAGTTTTTATTAAACTCATCAGAACGAACGAGATTTCTTGGAGGAAGAAGTACAAGATTTCCAGCAAAAACTTTTGAGCCAACACAAAGGTTAGTGTGTGTTGCAGTGTATGTGTATTTAGGACATCCGTCGGATCAACCTTAGATCCAAGTTGTATTTAGTCTGTTGATGCAAGATCAAATATGTGACAACGATTTACACGTTTTAACGCATAACAAAAAAACAACAACGATCGTAACATCAATATCACAAAACTGAGAACGAAAAATCCCATTGGATAAAAAGAAAATATTAAGTTACCCAAACCTTAAACCCTTAAAATGATTATTCATAAACAAACATACAATAGCATATTATAAAAATTACCGGCTATTGTTAGTGTAAACTTAAACTGATAAAGTACAGAACTTTCCTAAACCACTCTGAACATTTTGATTGGTAGAATGCAATGACGTGATTCGATAGGCGCACAGGGGTTCTAATGACTAGTGGATAAGAAAGTGTGTTTGTAGAGCTGAGCTTTTATTGCACTGTTGTGCCACCACTGCAAGCTTTAGCTGTACTTTTTCAACACCCGCAGGGGAACCTCAGAACCATGACGTGATGGAAGAGCTGCTTCGTATAAAGAGCGTCCTGAGTGAGCAGGAGTCAAACTGCTCCTTCCTACAACAGGAGAAGGAAGCGCTGCAGAGCGACTTGTTGGTCCTCACCACCAAGATGGCCGCACTGCAGGCAGAATACGAGAAGTCGCAGGAAGATTTACAGAACTTGAACAGTAACACAAACGTCAGGATTTCCAAGTTCGAGATGCAGGTAGGTTGGGGCCTGGTATCTAGTCAGACATGGATCCAGTCATCACTTGTCAGTTCTGTCAGTACTGCAACTGCGCATCTGTAAAGGAAGCGAGAGAAAAAGAGATTTACAGCATTCCGGCATCAGTGAAGCATGCAAGCGTCTATTTTAAAATGAACATACCCGGCCAGGTGCCGAATGTATATATAGAACTCTAACTAACAGTCAACTTAAGTTTCTATTTAATTTTTCATCTGAAGATTAAAAGCACTGATTGTTAGTAAATATCATCAGATAAACAATTTCATCACTATTCCTGCGTGCAACCACATTTTGTTTTATGGCATAGTTAGTACTTTCCAAAGATTTGAACCCGTTACGTTAAATACTTTAGAGCAATAATTCTTAGAAAATATTGAAGATTTCAGAAAACGTACGGGTGAAAGGCTTAAGTCGTAAACTTTTTCATATACTTTATTTTAATTGCTCGAAATACCAAGCTCAGATTTTTGCTGGAATTGCCGCAGTTACATGATAATTTCAAAACATGTATTTTGTCCCTTGAACATAGGTACTGAACGTTACGAAGGAACGAGATGTCGCGAGATCACAATCCGAAGAACTAAAACGTGACTTGCGAATTTCCAGAGAATCCTGCACTATCTTAGAAAAGGGTTTGAAGCAGCAGAAAGAAAACCTTGAATCGCTTAACGAAGAAATCAGACTTAAGAACCAGCACATTAACAAACTTCAGGCAAAGGATGGTAGCGCAGATGATTGTTTAACAGATCTTAAACGTAAACTTGCGGAGGCCCAAACTACTTTGACAATTGCGCAGAAAGATAAGGAGTCGCTAAACACAGAAATGGAAAAATATGAGGGAAAAATTTCGGAGCTGCAAATTTGGGTTGATTCCCTAAAAGACGAGAGAGACCAGTTAAAGAGCGAGTTAGCGATGATTAACAACAAGCAAGTAAACTTGGAGAGTTCGTTTGATAAAAATCAAAATAAGATTTCTGAGTTCCAGGCTGAAAATATTCAGCTGCAACAAAAAGTGAAAGAGTTTGAAGTGGAGCTTTTTGGAGTTAACAGTAAAAATTCCAACCTGGAGAACATGTATGAGCAAAGCCAAGCTCTTGTCGAGGATCTCAAACGCCAATTGGAAGAATCCGCTGACAGGATTTCTGAACTGGAGTGCTGGCAAGATCAGAGCTTAGACCAAAGTCGGGATCATGATTCGCAGATGATGTATTTAGAGAAACAACTCAACGAGTCTCGTCTGCTAACTGAGAAGAGCGAAGATGAGAATTTGACTTTGGAGAAGAAACTTGACAGCTCCAAGAAGCAAATCTTTCGGTTGGAAGCACAGATTGGAGTGTTCATCAAAGAGAAGGAACAGTGGAAGAGCAACTTGGAGGAAGAAAAGGAGAAGTTTGGTAACGTTCAGCTTGAGCTGCACAGTCTCCAAAGAACGCTGGCAGAGAGTCGGAGAAATGTGGAAGGGTACAAACGGGAGATGGCGACAAAGGATAACCAGTTATCGGAGCTCAAGGTATACCGTTAACTCAATAGCGAGAGTATGCCATGTTAGCCTTTGGTTCTGAAACGGTCTTCATTTTTACTAGCAGTCATAATATACTACACGAAAACAACAAAAATCACTTAATAATATTGGACATTGTGCGAAGTTAACGTAGTTGTTTAAATCTCAACCAGAAGGTCCCAGGTTCAATCCCCGGCTTGGTCGAGGGTTGAACTTTCGGCGACCTTTTTTCGCCACACCGTCCGTGGACAGGGACGTTTAGCCGTGGGTCTAGTCGTGATCGGCTCTCAACGTTCTATCTGGGGACTTAAAAAAGAACTCACACACTTGTCGATAGGAGTATGCTAATTTCCGTGTCGTGGTCGGTGATGAGGGCCATATGAAGCGTACATCTTATGGATGCAAATGTGTTACCCTCACTAAAAAGGTCTTTGCCTTACTCTAATTTAATTAAATTCAACGCATTGGTGAGAGAAAGAGGGCGTATCGTAACTAAAGAAAAATGTTTGGGGCTGTCCCAAATCTTTTGTTGACGCTTATAGTTTGTAGAGGACTAAAGTCGTTTAGCATGACTGTCTTTTATGACACTTGTAGCTATTTTATTTTATGTGTTTTGTGCACGTTGTAGCTCTTCTTATGTCCTTGTTGGTTTTTACAGTCATTTTCCATGTTCCTATGAACACTTGTTAATACTTTCTATTAAAGTTTACACACCCCTTTATGACGTCCTTGTGTGTTCTTACAGTATTTTTTTATGCCGATATCTGGATGGTTTTTTACCTTAGTAGAAATATATGCGTGTTTACTTTTGTTTTCTTTCCTTTCTGCAGGAGGATTTTTTTTTGTTCATGTAGTTGTTTTTAGTCACCCTATTTATTTTATAGATTTATACCATTGTGGATGTTTAGAGTCCTTAAATCTCTCAAACTCTGTACATAGAAGTCTGTACTCACTCTCCTTCTACAACTCTGTGGGTGTTTGTGGTCACTTTAGCTCTGTAAGTTTTGAGTCACTCTTGCTTTATCCTTTCTCTGTGGAACCATCCTTTTTAGTAATTTTAATGTAATTTCTTGTCATCTTTAGTCTATACTTACAAGTTGTTCCGTAGCGGCTGTAGATAATTGCAGTTGTTACTCTTTCTTTGTTGTTAATCGTGATTCATGTGCTCTTTTCTTAAGGCCACAAACGCCAATTTGAAACGTGCGAAGAACTCTCTCAACGATGAGCTTGCCAAAATGCAGGAGAGCTTTGATCGGTTTGAAGAAGAACACAGGGAACTCCGAGATGACTTCTTCCAAACACAGAAAGAGCTTCTTGAAACACAGACTGACCTTAAGGCCTTAACTGAAGAAAAAAACAACCTCGACGATGAACTACAATCATTTTACAAGAGATTTTCAGAGCTACAAACAAACTACAACGTATGCGAACAGGTATTTCAACTTTTAGTTAGTAAAGTACATGGAACTATGTTGTTAGTGACTTTTTGACTTGACTAAGAGTGTGAGTTTCATTGCGAGTACGACTTCTTAAAGACCTTGCGGTTTGACTACGTGTATGAGTTTGACTACGAGTACGATTTCTTAAAGACTTTAGATTTGACTACGAGTACGAGTTTGACTACAAGTACGACTTCTTAAAGACCTTTAGATTTTGCTACGTGTAAAAGTTTGACTACGAGAACAACTTTCTAAGCTCTTGCATTCAAGTACGACTTTCTTATATCTTGTGACAACAAAATCTTCAGCAATTCTTGTACTAAACGGAAGGACGGTCACAAAATTTTACTCGTTAGGAATTTCGCGAACTCGGGTAAAGAATAGGCCCCTTCGCAGCTTAAGGCTACATTGTACAAAGGGCTCCCAAAACATCGAAGAGCGAAATAATGTGACAAAACTTCATTGAGAAGGAAAACAAAGAAAATCCTGCTTTTCTAGTTCATTATGTTTTGTTTCGGAGTCCTGCACGTTCATTGTTCTCCAACGTTTTAAATTTGTACCATGTGAGCTTCTGCTGCAACTGAAGGGCCTATTTTGTCGCAGCATTCGTCGCAGTCATAGTCAAATTCATACTTTTAGTCAAGCTTCAAGGCCATTATCGAAGTTGTGATCTTTAGACACGTGAGATTGCAATAGCTATTTTCTAGCATTTTCAACACAGCGGCAAATTCTTTCATTTGGTAACATACATTAGTGCATCTTACCACCAATCGTTATCGAAATCCATAACAATACCGAGGAACTTTTATGATTTACATTTGTGAATAATTATGAATATCTTCTCGAAACAACGAAGAACATAACTGTTTCTCAAATAACAACATTAGAGAAATTTAAAAGAAGTTTGTTTCTCTGTTGAGGGGATTATGTTCTTAGTTTGTTCCACGCGCTCCTATTTCAAACTACGGTCAATTAATATGCATGTAGTTATGTGGCACTATAGTATAAAAACATTTAAAACTTTCGACTTTTTAAAGAACCACCTGCAACTGTTTGAAATTTTTTAAAAAAAAGTAAGAAAGGTTGAGTTGTTCTTCTTGAATTTTTTTTGTGATGTTTGTGTTGCTTTGAAAAGAAGCAGTCAGTCAGATGAGAAAATTTTCCTCCTCCTTATTAAGATTGCATCCGTTTGTCTAACCGTCTGGGTAGAATTAGGAATCAGACACAAACAAGTACAACAGAAATGTAATTTACTTATGAGCAAGACAATTACAGTTAGCTCAATTGGGTCTGAGTGCTTGAAAATTAAGTTGAACCTAAGAATACTCCAGATGATTCTTGTTCAATACGATATGTTTCTCCTTTGTATCAAAATCATCTTCTTGACACATGTAATCACAATCGTGATCATTCTCTTGGCGAGTTACTTTCTGTGAAAACTCTTGGCTACTGAATCAGGACGTAACAGAAAATTGCCTTACTTGGAAGCAACTGTGCTTAAACAGGCTAAGCAATAGCAAAGAAGAAGGAAATGGGAAAAGAAAAAGTTGAAATCAATTCTTAGTCCTCGGATGTCCAAGCTATTTACTGTGACAAGTTAGTCCAGGGGGGGGTCATTTGGACCCCCCATAAATTTTCGAAACGGTTGCACATTAAAGATCAGGCTTTGGCGTGGAAGCTGCTTTTCGTTTGTTAATAACTTTCCATTACAACAATCAAGTTTTAATTAAGAACTGTTGCTATGGCAACAGTCGTTTCACAACATGTCCGCCATCTTGGCCGCCATCTTGGATTTTCAGAAATTTTTATTTTACGCAAAACTGAAGCACATTTTACTGCAATTAGTAGAAAACATGTATTTTCAGCCTCAAGTAGGAATATTATTGAGAATAGAGTCTAAAAGAAGAAATGAGAACCAATTTTCCAAAAACCTTCAGTTTTCTATTTCGAACTTTAATTTGCATAATTAATTACGCATAAATTATAAGACATGACGTCATACAATTAACGACAAAAAATGCGCTCATTATCAAACTACAGGTACCGAAAGTTTCATTTTGATTGCTTGAACACTTTTAAGTTTTAGGTCGGAAAAATCCGTATAGGGGGGGTGCATTTGAGCCCCCCCCCCCTTGGACTTTCGAGGGTTAACTTTTTGTCTTACTGCCCGAGTAGTTTCTATACTGTCAAACATTTTGTCCTTCAGTTTGCCGTGATGAGTTATCGATTGTTCCGTACTAACAAAGTGGCTTATTTTGTTCCAATCACTTTGTTCTATGAGTAAACGATCAGGACATGATGTCCTATTTTGTTTTAAGGAGAAAAATGACAAAGAACATGAGCTGGCGCTGTTGAAGCAGAGGCACAAGAGGCTGGAGGACGAACTGGGTAACGCCATCAAAGACAAGTACAACCTGGATATCGAGGTTCACCAGTGCAACAGCAACGTGCAGAGGAAGAGCCAAGAGATGACAAACATCAACAAACAATTAGACGATTACGTTCACACTTGTGACGCCCTGAGAAATGAGGTAAGCTCTATATGGGACAACGTCTATCTTCCAAAAGATTCCGTGTAGCTATAAATAGTATACATACGTGTAGAAGCAACGTAAATCAAAAGAACCAGGAGAAGACTAATCTTAAGGAGCATCCTTTAATGAGCACCCGTGTAACTGGGGCACTCATTTTGATCACATGCTCAGCAAGGCTAACTCTAGACTCTACATCCTTAGAGTTTGTAAATACTACGGGTACCCCCTACAAGAGCTTACAATTCTGTTTGATAGTCTTATTATGTCGCTATTTACCTATGCTATTGAGGTCTGGGCGTGTGCCTTGACGAGAAATACCTAGCTCAAATAGATAAATTTTGTAAAAGGGCAAAGAAATATGGGTACACGAACAAGCACATAACTATAACTAATATAATAAGGACTAGAGATAGGCAGCTATGGGACAAGATAATCATTAACATCACTGTTTGAATGACCTTCTCCCAAATCAAAGAACTCGATGTGTGGGGGAACGTGGTCACAACTTCATTTTACCTTGTGTAAATACCGAACGTTTTAAGCACGCTTTTATCAATAGATGCCATTTTAACATTTTATGGATTCAATAGTCCTGTATTTATATAGTTATTCCTGTTTAGATTTAGCATTTTATAGTATTGGTAAAGTTCTAAAAATTGTAAACCCACACGTTTGTTGTGAGTAATTCAATAAAGATCTTATTATTATTATTATTATTATTATTATTATTATTGTTGTTATTAACAAACAATTAGACGATTATGTTCACACTTGTGATGCACTAAGAAAGAAGGTGAGCTCTATTCGAGACAACGTCTATCTTTCAATAGATTCCGAGTAGCTATAAACAGTATGGATACGTGTAGAAGCATCTTAAACCAAAGAACCAGAAGGTGAAAAATACTAACAAAGAAATGGACGAATATTTTCACACTTTTGAAGAACTGAGAAATGAGCTGAGCTGTGTCGTGGGACAGCGTCAATTTTCAATAGATTCATGTAGCTATAAATAGTATAGATACGACTCTGTCGACACAACGTAAATAGGAAAAGGCTGGAGGTGACAAACACTAACAAACAAATGGACGACAATGTTTACACTTGTGACGCACTGAGAAAGGGGGCGAGCTGTGTCGTGGGACAACGTTTATCTTTCAGCAGGTTCCGTGTAACTTTAAATAGTGTAGATACGTTTCTGTAGAGGCTACGTACGTAGAAAAAAACTAGAAGGCGACAAACGTCCATGTATAGTTGGAAGACTACCCTTACATGGAGTCTGACACTGTATATACTTACACCACGATACACTTAGAAAGAAGATGAGTTATATCTTGGGCACGACATCTCGTAAAACAGATACCATATGACACTTAGTATAGATGCATCACTGTAGTAGCAATATACAGACGCATTGGAAAATTTTAAATTCTTTTCCAGACCTGGAAAGTTATGGAGTTTGATTGGGCTTATGAAAACTTCGGGGAAATATACATTTTTTTAACAAATACAGCCATGCGGTTTAACTTTTCAAGCGACAAGAAACTGGACTTGATGTGCGTTCTAAAATAATGTAAAAGTAGTATCTTCATCCACGAAGACTGTTAACTTCCTAGCATGATCTTGATCTCAGTGTTCAAGAAATTTTAATCGAGACTGGTGTTTGGTATATTCATTTTAACGACATACTGCAAAAGGTCATGGAATTCGAAAATGTCAGGGTTGTGCGAGCACTTGAATAGATATCATGTGACTATTGGTGTTCTTTCTAACTCTTAGTAATGGTCCTTCAGGTTTTAGATAAAGAAGCTACAATTGAACAACTGCACAGCCAAATCAGTTCACTGACTAATGACGTGGAAGCTGGAAGAACTGATGTGTCTTACATCAAGTCTCTCCATGAAGCCAGCGAAACTGAAGTTCAGAGGCTAAGCAATAAACTAAAGGAAAAAGAGGAAGAGTTAAATAAAATGTCTCACCGCCTTCGGACAATGAGCACGAACAAGGATAAAATGGAAGCTGACCTATGTGTAGCCAAAAAGAAAATTTCAGAAACCAAGTCGTCTAACAGGAAGAACATTGAGCAAGAGCAAGCGCTGCAATTGGAACTTCAGGCTGGAAAAGGTAGGTATTATAAGTTAGTGGAATTTAGACAAATTACCTGGTCATGAAAACTGGAATTGGGATATGTGTTCCGTTCAGGGTGTTCGGGGGCACCGACTCTCGTCTCAGTGCCTAACATTACGGAAAATGGAGACAAGCGCCAGCCTTGGCTCGATAAACGAATCAAACCTGGAGATAACAACAAAGTGTAGTTAAACTAAGCTGTAAGTTTATGAAAACCTGTAGTTGAAAGTGGTCTGGATAATCGGTCCTCCGATTTTAATCTATCTAGCCTTTTCTTTGCGAACTGCCGTGTCTATCTTCTTCTAATGTTTGTTCTTTATGTATTGCTACCACTTACCATTTTTTCCAATACTACAGGACTGTAAGCGATCGAGATTTCTACTTTGTCGTTGACTATCTGTTGCCATCGACGGTATAGAATGTTGTTAAGCCAAATTGTTAACATTTAACATTTAACTTTTACTTTACTAATTTGGCTTTATTACTTTAAATGAAAATATCTCGAATGAGAATGTGGTTTTGGGACAATGTTTAGGGAAACACAGTTTTTAAAACTTGAATTCTACCACGGTTTTCTGGACAGAGTCTAATATTGTTGTTGTAACAGATAAAACACGCAGCTAGTCAAATTGCTTCATGTTACCCGGTAAAACATCTGTCAACCTGAAACCACACATTAGTGCGAATTTTGCCAACCTAGCATGAATGTTTCTTAAATATCCCTTTTTGTTGTTTAATTACATAGTCTAGTGACTATTAAACCACGATTACCGCAATTTCAATCGTTGATTTTTTTGTTTACCAGTTAATCGTAATTTTCGTGTTCAAAGTACCAAACATCAATCTTGGTAAATTTTAACACCAAAAGACATTTTTACGTTATGAAAAATCCATCACTTCATAATGATATCGTTACCGTATGAACTTATTGTTGTGCGACTAACTTGCTTTTCTCTCCTACCCAGGTAAACTTGCATTACTGGAAAAGGAGCTAGCGTCTGGCAAGTTGAAAATTTCGTCCCTGGAAAGTGAAGCAAAAGAATTGACAAAACAGCTCGAGGAAATGAAATCAGATAACCACAACCTCAAAGAGGCGCTTGCAGCGCTCAAGCTGGAACTAGAAGAGACCTCAGCAAGCAAGGAAAACGAAAAGCTGCTAAGAACAGAACTTGATGAAAAGGTATCGGAGTATAAAAGAGAATTGGAGGAGGCTTTGGATATAAAAAGAGAGCGGGAAGATAAATTGCATGAACTACAGAGCACAATCTTACAAAATGAGTCACAAATTGAATTATTGAAAAAACAAAAAGATTCTATTAAAGAGCAACTGTCTGGAACTAAAGCTGAAGTGATCCGCAACAAGGAACAAGTGGTGAAGTTGGAATCGTCGGTGTCTGGACAAAAGAAAGCTAACGAAACAATCAACAAGACCCTGGGAAAGAAAGTGAAGGAGAACGAGAAATTACAGGAGGACATGAAAAAGCTTCGAAGTGAACTTGAAGAAAAGCGAAGTGAGTTAATTGCGACTAAATTATCCTATGAAAGTGTTATTGAGGATAAAAAACAACTTCTAAGCAAGTTTAAACCTCAAGAATCCAGAGTGGAGACTTTAGAAAAAGAATGTTCCACACTTAAAGAGGAGATAGAACGTTTAACAGGAGAGCTGAACTCACAAAGTTCCAAATGCAAGAGCCTTGACCTTCAGCATTCGTCAACGTTGAAAGAGCGAGATCGTCTTAAAATTGACATGACCAACACCGCAGAAAAAGTCAGAAAATTGAAGGAAGATTTGATAATATATCAGGGACAGGTGCAGGAGAAAGAGAGATCACTTGAGAATTATAAGAGTGAAATTGTGGACAAAGACTCACAGCTGCAGAAAATGAAAGAAAATAATGAGCTGCTGGACTGCGAGCTATCAACTTTGAAAAAGGAATACGAAACTGCTCAGGTTCATCAACAGTCCAGTGAAACCAATTTAAAAGATGCCCAAGATCGGATTCAGAAGTTGACGCTGGAAATTCACAGGTAAATAACGGTCTTGCTTTTCACTCGTGTGGTACTACTGTGCTTCGGTCACAATTATGCCAAGAACGACACGAGTTGCACAAAATGCAAGTAGTTGCAGTTGAAATCTACTCATGTAGGAAAATCAAACAGCTAACTGTCACGTTATCTCAATTGATAGACTTCACCATAACAATGGCTTGTATTTATTTGAAGATTAACAGTAACCCACAGTTCTTTTCCGTCTTGCAGTGCAGTATTGTTTAGGACAGTCTTTAACCCTAGAAGGCATAAGGGGGGGGGGGGGGGGTCAAATTGACACCCGCCACAATTTTTTTGGCTTT
>JAOBRG010359995.1:0-12687 GCA_027574985.1 Umimayanthus nakama
TTAAACTGGTTTAAAAAAAATAAACTGGTTTGAAAATTTTTAAACCAAAGAAAAATTTAAACCACAACATATACACTACATATGCCCACAAAATTCCAGAAGCTCACTTGAGAGGACAGTCAAGGTAGTTCTTATTTCCCCATCCGCAACCGTCCCCTACACAGAAGCAGTAATCAAATAATGGTAAAACCATTGCATTAAACTGGGTAATGCATGCTTCTTTTGGGATGATTTCTTGGGCTCGATGTAGCATTCCAAGGTGGGACGAGATTTTGTTTCTGATATGTTCACACAATACAATTATGTGAGCACAAGCAATTATGTGAAACCATTGGACCATGTTTCAGCGATGCTGAAGAGAATGGAAACAATTTAGATAACATAAATTTGCTTTTTAAAAAGTACAAGCTATGAAACTTACCAAGCAAACATTTTTCAGGAGAGTAAAAGTAAAGGCCAATGGTAGAACTTATTAAGTATACTTTTAATGTTACCTTGTGATTAGAGGCTGAATCACTGGTGCTAATACAGTCCATATGTACATCAGTGTTAATGTGACACTGACAGACATTTTGATGCAAACTACGGCCCACTGACTTGTCTCCTTTGTGTACTCATTCATGTCCAGCAAGCCATCTTCTGTTTCCAACACTTCAGACTCAGTACCAATAACTCCCTCTGGAGTGTAGAAGTCACTTATAACCATGAGGCTATAAAGGGAGGCTGATATGAGGAACATATAAAATGCCAAGTAATCTGACTTTAGCAATTGTTCATCTTGTTTTTCTGTGAATGAATTTTGTTCTCTGTCTTCAATGTCAGCATCACTACTGTAGCAGCCAACAAAGTGCAAACTTCCGAGAAACTTGCTAACACTGGTAACTCTCACAATTCCATAGACCAGCAGTAAGTACATAATGCCGAGATCAAGGAACATTTCAGGTTCAAGGTGCAGACTCAGTTCTTTCACAGCAATGGTGTTCCATGATGGGTTGCACTTTAGTTCAGGGCTGTGTGACAAGGCTGACCACATCAGGTAGGTGGTATAACAACACACAATGCCAGCCTGCAGCAAACCAGTCTCTCGAATCCTTGGGTGAATTGATATCACAGATGAAATGATGCACAAAACAGTGCTTAAAGCAATAAAAAACTTATTGGTCCGACAGCCATCAACTGAAGTGTAAACAAAATAAAAATATATTACCAATGTTCCAGAGACAGTGTATGCAACAGAAGTCAGAAATAGCAGAGCTGAATACCAAAGTGTTGGCTTTGATGAGACTTCCATTCTCTCAACCCAGAAAGTATTTAGTGCACGGGCAAAGTCAATCATAAGGAAAAGCTGAAAAAGTAGGAACATAAATGCAACTATCCATCCAATGTGCATGAGCACTCGGCCAGGACCTTCAGGAATGAGAATGGTTAAAAGTAGTACAATGCAGAAAAGATTGAACTTGGGAAACCAAAGGCCATTCTCAAAGAGAGCTCCATATGTGCTACACAGTGAGATCTGACAGTTACAAAAGGCTAAGAAGAAAAAATAAAGAATCATTCCAGAGTAAATTCTGTACAGGATCACATGTCCACCAAGAATGTCACACTTTTCATGACTCATAACTTTCTCACAGAAGTCTGCATGAGAAATGAAATAACTTCGGAATGCTGGGGAAAATATAAGCATTGAAAACATAGTTCCAAAGGCAATAAAACATACATAAACAAGTTTGCCAGTTTGGGGTTTACATGTTGTAGTCCAGGATCCATCTATCTCACAACATTCAGTGAAAAATTGCATGATGACTTGGGAAAAGATGCTGACCGATCAATAACATTCAATTGGCATCAATACTGTATGTATCTGAAGGCTGTCATTCAATATATTATCATTGAAACAGTTGCAAGCTAAGCAGCTGGTCTTCAGCAATTCAACTGGTTAAGTATCCAGAAGAGATTTCCAGATACCTGCTGGTCCAATGTATAGTGAAAACTTCACTAACAAATTAGTTCTGGCCAATTGACTTTCCAGAGTTTAAAGATCTTGATCAAATACAACAGAATGCAATTCAATGTTCATCCAAGTGTAAATGTGCAAGCATGCATGAGCAAATGATGGTGTCACAAAGCCGCAAATCCACAAACAGGGAAGAAAATGTAGCTCAGGATTTTAACTGCACCCTTTAGATCTGTCCAATGTTGAAGCACTCACAGCTCCAAAAAGCATCCCACATTCAGTTGGACTGATTTTGCTTGCTGAACAATCACTAGGGCAGGCACCTTGCACTTACTTCCTTTGATATAAACAAGTACTTTTTTGGTTAAAGATAAGTCTACTTATTTGATGTAAACAAACTGGGAATTTAATTGCTTTCTTATATGAGTTGTAAATCTTTGCAGAAATTGGCCGTCAAATTTCATAGGTGCAAAATTTGCTGGTACCCGCTAACATGCTTTAGTGTCATGTTTGTCAAGCTACTAGAAAGGGTAGATGATCTCTGGCTGTAATAAATAATGCAGTGTTTACTGGTTCTACAGTCAGTCATTTAACTAACAGCAACTCATAATTCATCAAACATCATGAGCTATCTGAGCACTAGCAGTTCCAAATATCCATTACGCACTGGTTAGTGACTTGGGTTAGTTATCACGATGGCACCCTCATGGCACGAACAGTAGAACATGGACAGCTAACCCAATTTATATTTATAAAGTTTAAACTCCCAGGCAGTAAGAAGTCAGAGTTTTGGGCACACTCGGGAACGCAAATGTACATAAGCTGTTACTCCTGTCCTTCTATAATTAACAAAAAGGCCAGTTTACATGCGAGACAAAATGAAAATTGTCACGCAAAATCAAGCTTCGATCATTTTAATCCATAAAGTTGTTTTCTAACAGTGTTTTAATTATAAGCAAATCTAGTCTATTTTATTTTAGGTTACCTTTCCGGACGATGACTAACCGGGAAATTAAGAACCGTCGAGGAGCCCACTGAAAGCACCTAACCTCTCAATTACTCAAACTCGCGTTCCGACAAATTTGAAGTTATGTGTGTGCCGTGACTGCAGTGCACGCACCGCGAGCAGCCACTGAGACGAATCAAATTTTAAACAATATTAACATTTTCTACTAAATTAAACAAACCTTCAAACTTGACATCTTCCACGGTAAAAAACAAGTCCTTCCCAACAAAAGGGCCGGTAGACTTCGCCATGACCTCCCACAAAACACTTTTGTTACAACCACCATCATCGTTCCACAGCTTTGACCGCCATCTTTAATTCAACTTCGTTCCCAGGGTGCAGTCGGCCGCGATTCAGGGTTGTGTTGTTTCTATGGAAACGAGGCAGCGGTTTGAAAACTTGGACGCCATGTTTGTGTTTTCGATGAGTGAATCGTGTCCAGTTCATGTAAAATATGCGCCTCTGTAGAAGATAAAACAGAATTCTTGAACGAAATACTTTTCACCGGTTTGTTATTTTCATAATATGATGCAACGCCCACGTAAAAAGTTTGGCTTTTTGAAACAGATCCTCGAGGAAGAGCTAGTAGAACCAAGTGATGAACACGAACATGCTCCAGAACAACTACCAGTACCAGATGCAGGGAAGGAGCATTTTGAAGTCTTTGAAGATGAAAGTTCTGGGGTCAGTGAAAATGAAATGAAGCAAACTGTCACAAACAGTCAATACAAGAAGGAGAAGAAAAACGAAACAGCAAGTGTGAGGACAAACGCTGGACCGAGCGGCATGTATCCAGTGCAGTTCAGTACACTGAAATGTAGAAATGAGGCATGCCAGACAAGACTCTCTTCCTTTCCAATGTTTCCCTCTCCCGAAGACACAGTCTGGATCAGTGATGACGAGGGAAACTCTCTTCGCAAACACGGTCGAACAGCACCAAAAGTAGCTCTAAGGAAGAAGAAAACCAAGTTGAGCTCTGGCAAATCTGGTAAAGGACAAGATCCAAAAGAAAGTTCGAAGCCCAGATCACAGACATCGCAGACAACTATAAAGAACGAAGACGGCACGAGAAAGGAGTTTGGGTCTGAACATCTGTTAAAACAATCCAAGAACCCGGCAATACTTGCATGGCTGCACCAGAAAAACAGGCTTTTGAAACAACAGAGACGAGCTGAAAGGCGAGAGAAGAGAGAGAAAAGATTTGCTATTCAAGAAGAGAGAAGGCAGGAATTAGAAAGACACGAGGAGTCTGACAAAAGGGTGAAAGAATGGATGAAGAAGAAAAAACATCAATACAGTGAAGCTCTGCGCGCAGCAAGCATGATTGAAAAGAACAAAATCAACCCGGAAAAGCAGGAGAAAATCCCTGACAATCATGCACCACCGAATTACAGAGTTGTAAAGACTTTCAAATTTCAGTCTCAACCTGACGATACAAATGTCAAAACACTACATAACACAAATGATAATGGAGTTACAACAACAAGACAAAAAATAATTAAAACTACAACGATTTCAACACGGTACATAGAGAACAACAAAATGCATTCGGAACCTAGACCCACATTTAAGATGTCCAGTGAAATGAAATCCAAATTAGTTACTTTGAACTCGCAGAGCACACCCAAGTATGAGCGAGAACTCCACGAAACTTCACAGAGACCTAAGACTGCATTTGCTCGGCCAAAAACTGACACTTCAAGAACAACAGGTATTTTTTCATTAAACAAATCCTTGAAAGAGAAAAGATCTCCCCAAAGAATGCAATCTGTGAGTTATGATGAATGGCTTAAGTACAAGCGAGAGGAAGACAAGAAACGTGCAGTTGTACAAAAGAGAGAGTTGGTGGACTCACACTTAGGAAAAGTTATATCAGAAATGGGGAAAGACAGAGTTAGGAAAATAAAAGAAGGTAAGAAACACATAGATACAGGGCTAAAGAACTTCAGACGTGTGCCAGATGCAACTCAACGCACACCAAGTAAAAATAACGCGTATGAATGGATTGAGGTGGCCAATCCAAGACCAGAGCCTCAGGGCTGTGCATTACCAGACGGTACTGACCATGCTGACAACCGTGACCCTGAAAACCTACCGGGATTGACTGCAGTACCACAAAGGGAGTTGGATAACTCCTTGGACAATAACTCCGATTTAAATTATAAAAAGGTACAACCGTCAAATGAAAAGGTTGAAGCAATTTTGAATGCTGAAAAGCAGAAGCTGATTCGGCGATCTGTGGCCTTTAGTAGTAAAAGCAAACAAAATAATGAGGAACTTGCAGGAAAAACGAGTTCAGAGTCCCCTGACATAGAAAATCTTTCATCAAAAAGCTTGAGTCAGAGTTCCGAAAGGTCAGCATTTGTTCAATCAGACAAGGGTCTTACTCCGGAACAAGTAAGGAAAGTTGAGCATGATATGGATGTACTTGGTCTGTTGGAAGATTTCGACGAAGAAAGTAACACTGAAGTAGACGAAGTAGTGCAAGGAGGTATGTCAACTGTTCGAGATGACTACTTTGACTATGGCAGTGAAGTAGATACACCTCACAAGAAGAGCAACAAGTTTGTTAACCCAAGTAAACGCCAGTCTTTGGACTTTCAGATAATATAAATCAATTGAGACTGAAAACAGTTACTATTAAATTGCCCACAGATAACAAGTCAGGGATGAAAGCTCAATTAATATTTGAATGGTAATAGTTTTACGCTATAGTAGTTAAACACCTGTATACCCCCTGTATTTATTAATAAATTGTAAAAGAACATATTTAAACATCCTTTACAAACTATTTGTTTTATGTAACAGGAAAAATGTGATTCATTTTGTTGGTATTTAAAAAAACACTGTAGTTTTCTGTCGTACGAATATATATACATATATATAAACAATAGTTAACAACTATCCCCCGACGTTGAGGTGAATAGTGAAATATATTCTACCGAGCCGCGAAGCGGCGAGGTGAATATTTTTCACTAGGCACCGACACTGAGGGGGATAGTTGTTTTAGTATTTTAAACCAAACAGGTGGATTTTTTTGCTTGCTTGAGAAGCTTCTTCGTTGAACATTTTCTTGAATTTCCTCTTCCGTGAGAGTGGCAAAACGAGCCGCCTTTTTGAAACTTTCGTCTGGAGGTGAATATCCTGGGATACACCGTGTCCGATGATCCAATCAGCGCCCGCGAAAAGTGCTATCCACCTGTTTGGTTATTACTAAAATATAGTTAACGCATTAAATTTTTACTGATTAAATCTCGACAAACAACTAGTTAATTCTTCGTATTTCTCTATTGGTTTTCTACGGCTCATTTTTTTTACTCAAACTAAGTTTGAAGCTTCCCGAGGTCTGCTTAGACTACTAACGATTTTGGTATTAGTTATAGTTGGTAACCTCTTTGGGAACATTTTTAGAACATGCACAAAGCGTTTTGAAACAAATGTTGACGATGCTAAACTTAATTTTCGAGAAATCGTGGAAACTGCATGTGCGGCCGAACTTTCGGATGCGTCTATTAAGAGTCTGCTCCGACAAAGGGCTAACGCTCAAAACGTCAGCTATAAATTGTACAAAACCTCACACCATACCAACTGTTGTTGACCAAAACCCATTTACAACTTACTCGCCAACGCAGAAGTGACAGATTTTTCAAAACTAGTCTTTCATTGTCAATTCGTAAGTTTGCTTTAGGCTTAGCTATGTAAATGCCCTTTGCTATCTACATGCATTCGCTTTTATCACGACAAATAAATATTGCACCGGAAAAGGGATTTGCTAATATCGCCTAGTTCGCTGTGGAGTCAAGCCAACATATATCTCGTTTGTTCAGCAAGAATCGCGTTTATCAAGTTTATGAGCTAAAAAAAGTGCGCACGCATTGGTGTAACTATTCAAAATGGCGCAGATTTGGTACAAACCCCCCCAAAATCGAGAATCTTTACGCATGCAAAAGTACAGGGAAACCAAGATTAGGGTGGCGTTCTCCTTACATCGAACACAACATACCAAACTCGGATGATACGTTGTCAACAAAAGCTAAAGGAGCTCACTCGCAGGCAATCGAAACTAACTCGGATGTTGAAATGACATATATTTTAAAAATGATAAATCTACGAAAGTACATGTGGTGAATGAATCGCGAGTAAACGACAAGACATTTGAAATTCAATCTTGTGTAAGAGCATGTGTTTATAAATATGAGAACTGTTATCAAATTGCAATTCTGGGCATCGTGCATGTTTCAGTAAAAATGTTATTGTTTTTAAAAAATGTTCACTTAAATCTGATAAAGTTACCAATCGTTTAACAAAAGGGGCAAAGAGAGAAGGAGAACCATCCAGATTCCCAATCAAACGCACTTTTAACTGACAATTTTAAAATACGCTAACGTTCTTCATAGTTTTACTTCACCGTGTACCGTCGTGGTATTGGGTTTCTATTGGTGTTCGACTTATCGGCTTGTTGGAAAATGATACAAGAATAATGCAAGTATCAGGGGCGGATCCAGACTTTTTTGAAAGAGGGGGTCTAGAAGCTATAACTTACAACATTTTAGAAAGAGGGGGCCCAAAGTCCCTTAAAATGGTTTCTAAATGCTCATTTCAGTCGTTTTCTTGCAAACATTTCGCAAATATTCCACTAAGGGGGGTGGGGGTGGGGGGTGCGGGCCCTTTTGGCCCATCCCCTAAATCCGTCACTGGCTAACAATGTAAATTCCCCAGCACGGTTAAGAGCGCAAATGGTCCTTTTAAGTTTAAAAACTCACAAACAATTGAAAAATGGTTATAATTGAAACTAACAGCAGCATCGACGTCCAGAAATGAAATCAACAACAATTCAAGTTATGACGCTCGCACTCGATGATAAACCAAAATTTTCAAACAAACTTTTCACCATCATTAAGATAATTTCATAAACTTTCCACTGATATATATGTAGGTTTGTGGGTATCCGATACGTATTAACGGAGTAACATATGGAAACAGCTGAAAACACTGCCGCTCAAAGCGAACAGTAACCTTAAGGGTTATGCAATAGTGATTAGTATAGAAAAGAATAGACTTGTGAATGACTTCAGGCCCGTAGCTGGGTTTCATTGAAGGGGGTTCGGAGACATTAACGTTAGGGAGATTCGGGGGTATACTCCCCCGGAAAATTTTGAAAATCTCGGTGCTCTCTAACGACTTTTCCTGCATTCTGACCCATTATTATACCATTTTGGTTGACCACTTATAGCATAAACTGTGCAATTTTAATTGTAAGTAACTCTACCATGTAAATTACTGCTGATAAAACGGTGGTACTTTAACTTACCTGTAAACCGGACTGTAAACTTTCTTTATAAAAGTTCTGGTTTATTAACCGATTATTTCATTTTTTCTATGCTTTGGGTCTGAAGGGGGTTTGTTCGAACCCTTCGAACCCCCCCCCCCCCCTCCTACGGGCCTGGACTTTATTTTAACAAAATATTGCATTTGGGTAGTATAGTCAACAAGGTCCAAATTCAAAACATCGACTTGCAACTTCGGATTCATTTTGATCCAGGATTCGTTTATAGATTTCATGAAGAAGTAGTCATTCGTCCCTAGTGCTAACAGGGCCTAAGTCCCACATTAAGCATTAACTTCTTTAACTTCGAATTTATTCCGGTTTGGGATTCGCAGAGCTGCTTTGGACCGCAGAAGCTTTGCAATATCAAAACTGCCAACTTCTGTCGCACACGACAGCAACGATTTGCCATAAAGGTTGTGATAAAAAATATTAGCTCCATTATCCACCAGCAGAAGAAACACATCCATGCTTCCGGTGAGAGCGGAAAGCATCAGTGGCGAGTTCTCCTCCCAGTGGTCAGGTCCTTTGAACCATTTGTCGTAAGGAATATCGTTAAGGTGCCGCAGGACAACAGAGCGCGGCAGACCCCCCGTGCACGGGTAGTTAACGTTATATCCTTTCTCGATTAGAGCGGTAACAGTGTCTTTTTGTCTTCCCAATATTGCTAAATGCAAATAATTGAAATATCCTTCGTAGTCTTTGTTTGAAGAACACTGAGGAGAAAAAGGCTCCTTCAAGTTTTGTCCTATCAGATACAACAAAGTGTCGGTCTTTCCCCTCAAAGAGGCAACATGGCCTGCAGTTAACCCATCAGCGTTTTTGGCAGACAGGATTGCTCCCCGTGAGACCAAGTACTTGACAACGTCCAATGCGTTGTGCCCGGCAGCAAGGTGGAGAGGAGTGGTCCCGCAGTACTGCTCGTTGACAACTTGAGCTCCGTGTGCGAGAAGCCGGCGCACGTGACTAACGGTGCCCACTCGAGCTGCAACGTGTATCAGAGGTGTCGTCAACCGCTGACCTGCGCAACTACCTTTGTATAACTCTTCAGTGCATTGTTTAAAATGGTGAAATCCAGACAATGTGATCGCTTCAAAAGTTTCTCTTGTGTATTGTGAAGTGCTCTCTATCGCGATGTTGATTGCGATCAAGGTATCAAGATGGCTGGGGCTGCAGAGGAAGATGTTTCTCACCGTCTCATAATCACCTCCAATACAAGCAGACTGCAACACACTGGGGCCACTTCTGCTGTCTGATGTGGTGGCAACATAAAAAGTCAGTGTCTTCAGGGAATCCATCTGCAAGTTTATGTAGAGCAAGCCAACTGGTAAATGAAATGTAAGTTATGTTGTTAAAGCTGTTTTTTGAAGAAGTGATGTAAAAGCGGGCCGTTTTGAGACATGCAGCTTATAGAAACTACCATTTTCAACATTTTAGTAGTTTCACAAGGACCGTGCCGCACGCACCAAAAACTTCAAGTTGGACTTAGTATAAGTTTGGCTGGGTCTTTCAGGAATTAGTTCTGTTCAGAACCTTGACTTTTGCCTCCGTATTGGTTGAAAAATAACTTTTGGGTAAAGACCTCCCCAGTTATAAACTTTGACTATAGATTTGACCTTCGCAGGTATATCAACAAAAGATACGACCTTTTGTTCACTCTTCAAATTGAATATATATTTATTGCTAGTTACTCCGCGCTTTATACGGTGTCGCATGTCTAACTCCTACGCTAAATTGATTATTTCCATCCATTACGTATCTGCGGTTGAAACTTGTGCCAGCGTTGTAGTTTCCGTTTAAACTAACCCACGACCATAGAATGCGGAAGAACTAAAATTCCTTCATGTTGGCTTATTTACGTTGACTAAATGGATGTACAAAGGATAAGAACAACTAATAAAATACTACTGACTCTAGCCCGTAACTGGGTTTTCACGCAATCCGCATAACTGAACGATTGGTAAATTTGTAACACAACTCTTCTGATACTCTGCAGTTCCCAACAGGTCAAAATGAGAAGCCTGATCAACATGGTTACATATCTAACATATTCAGCAGGGGCGGATCCAGAAAGTTTAGAAAGTAAGCTGAGGGCCGGAATCCAAATTCTGGAAAAAAGGGGCCAGAAAACGGCATTTGAATGTTCATTTCAGTGTTTTTACTCATTTTTACTGTTTTCATATAATGTGCCGTCTTTCCAAAGCCTGATTCTCAAGCAATGAGTACGCGCACCAAGCAACACCTTCAAAAAAAAGCAGCCTAACCCTAACAGCGCCTTCTGTGAACAAACCAACATGAACAAGTAAAATGATCAGGAAATCAAAAGTCATCCTCCCCTGGTCCACCATAAACTTGCAGCGGATACCTCACTCACACTACCACCACTAAAACCACTACAGACATACACATCACACCACACACACCACCTTCGCGATGGTGATTGTGTGTGTGGTAATGGTTGTGGTTTGTGTACGTTATCGGTGTGGTGGAGGTGGTGGTGGTTAATGGTGGTGGTGCGGTAGGGGTGGAAAGTTCCGTTTGTTTTTGGGTTTGTTTTGATAGAAGAGAGTTGGGAAACAAAGACAGGAGAGCAGGGAAAACAAAACAAAGAGCAGGCTCTCCATTATATTAATAAGTTGAAATTGTACCGACTCCTGTGATGTTTTTGAAATAAAATGCAAATCAGTAACTCTTCATCAGTAGGATAGTTATGACTCATCCCGAAGATCAATTTATTCCTACCCATGATATCGAGAACCTATTATGGAGATTATTCTTCCCCCACTAAACTACTAACAGTACTATTTTCAATGAATGTTTCGCTAAACTTACAACAAAAATGTCTGTAATACTTCTAAAGTTATGCTTGTGAATGCTGCAGCCCAGGTAACTCATCTTGAATAAATTGGGCGAAACAAATTAGGCGAACAAAGAACATTTAAATTTTTGTTAATGAATCTAGGCATAAATTTTAAAGTTTGGTTCTATTGTGTTCGACTGCGACATCGGTCATAGTTTAAAACGTTTTATATTCTTATTTCAAGCATTTATCAGGTGTTTTTTTATACTTAAAATTATACATATAACTACGGTGTGATAAAAACAAACCCTTTTGCGAAGACAAAGGATTTTTTGTTTTAATTCTTCGCTTTGTGTGTTATTGAATGTGCCTATTGTGCTGGACTGTAACACTTATTCCATCGACAAAGGCTATCGCCAACCTTTGTATATTTCAAATCATAACTTGAGTACCCTAGTCTTGTGTTTTTTCACTTTAATTCATGCTGTGTTAGTGAACTTTTATACAAAGCTTTCGTTGACGTTATTTCAAAGTATTTCTGGATCAAAAAATCTTCTTTTTCGTCAAAACTATTAGTCATAAATTAACCTCGCCTTTTAAAGCAATTCATTCTGTCCTTGGCTGGTTATCCATTTATTAGTGCATGAAAAACATGATATTGGACACCTGTTTTTTTCGAAAGTGAGTTGATTTTTAATAGTTCTCGGGGTTAATCCAAAATGTTGGGTATGTTTTCTTGAAAACCATTTTGGCTGGTGGCATATCGTGTTTTATTGCCTGGTTCCTTGGGGTGTTCCAGCAGTTTCTAAAAGAAACATTTTACGTATTTCTAAACGGTACGTAAAAAACTTAATGATATTGGTTGTTCGATCTCAGTAAATCCTGTAGCACTGCATCGCTGGTCGCTGAAGCCTGACAGATCAATATACCAAAAGCGACCACGAGTTTGAGGTCTTATCGACAGTGGTTGGTTTTTTTTCATTACAACTTGCATGAAAGACTGTTCTGTTTACAGTATACACCTAGCCGTTAACTATTAATCATCGCAGGTAAACGTAGATTGATTTGATGCCTGCTAGAGAAAATAGTGGGTAACAACAGACATAGAGCTAACCAAGTATATATTAGCATACGTATACATATAGGTTTTGGTATACCTAATATGCTTACCTGAGTTCGAAACGAAAGCGTTCAAACGACAGTTATTGCACTTAACTCTAGCGAACCGGTAGAAGAAAGCGCCAGTCTTCTCAGCAAAAATGAGCTTAGCAAACTTGTCAAAAGAAGACATTGAATTGGATACCAGTTTGGAAATTTTCCTTTCGTTCTTTGTTAAGTCTCGCTAGTAAGAAAACTGTCGCACTTCAGCACAAGAGTAGTAAAAGATTACAGCTGATGCAACGGTTATATTAGCATATAGATGAACCACCATACGTCACTTAACCTACTGAAACATATTAAATGGCTTAGAGAAGATACTCGACACGGCTATTCGTTGCTGCTGTTGCACGCAGGCGCCAGTGGGAGTTCAGGAGGTTTTCTCAAGTTTCGGACTTGTTCAGGGACCGCGGAGCCGAACGTTGAAAGGGAGAGTACGAGGG
>JAOBRG010360006.1:0-11044 GCA_027574985.1 Umimayanthus nakama
GATAGATAGATAGATAGATAGATAAATAGATGAATAGATAGATAGAAAGGCATAACGACAGACATGGCGACAGACAGACAAACAGATACTGGGAGACAATTTCTGAAAAAAGAGAACAAATTGAGGGAAAATCAGTGTATAAATTGTGCACGTGGGGTATAAATTTATGTGGATCGAAATGTGGGTGAATAATTTTGCTCCGAAAGAACAGGCTTGAATAACAAAATATTAGACCAAAAAATAAATATGGTTTACTCATAAACACAGAATATGACTCGAACCCAGTCGTTTTGTATGTGATTTTGCCTCGAGGGAAAATGGAGCGAGAGGGGCACGAGGAATTGTGGGAAGGGGAGAAGGGAGAAAGAAAGTTTCCCGGCATTCTTTTCGCATCTCTAATTTTTTTACTTTTCTTTTTTCCTAGTACAACTACTTGGTACGAGTCAGTCTAAACTCGATTTCTTGAATCAGGATTAAAACCTTAACATTACTGTTTCACTGTAATGTGTCTTGAAAGTTTGACTTTAAGGGTTACATCCGGGTGCGAACTAAATATTTACAAAGCTCAAGTCATTTAAACTTATAAGCGAAGGGGTAACCGACCTCTCAGTGCTTTTAGCCAAACACAGTAGTTGAGCTACAAGGCCTGATGGGAGCTGGTGCATAAGAAATTTGAAATCATAAATTAAAAAAAAATATTTTGAACTTCGAATTTCCCATAATTAACTCCCATCTGGCCTTGTAGCTCAGTTGGTAAAGAAACGGTGATCTCTTCGGGAGGTTGTGGTTTCGAATTCCATGGGGATCAGATATTTTTTCTCTTTCTCTGTTTATGTAGGCTCATATCTTTCGGTTACACCAGAGCATTCGCTTAGAAGGTGTAATCTGAAATACTTGTACAGCACTTCAAATTATCTATCACACTTAAACCACTTTACATTTTAAACTTACCCAGTGACAACCTCATCAAACAGCCACGTCTCAGGGAAGTAGCTTCGTATGTGTGTTTGCTCCAGCAGTTCCTCGTCACTGATATCGCCATCAAAAACTCCGTCAAACCCACTTCGTGCAAGGGCAGATACGTCTGCAGACGGAATTTAAACAGGTGTTTCAACATTTTTTCTTGGGTCTAAGTGAACTAGGCTCATAGGGTGACCTTCTTTCGCCACACCGTCCGTGGACAGGGACGTTAAGCCGTTGGTCTGGTCTCTCAAAGTTCTACTGGGGGCTTAAAAGAACCCATGCACTTGTCGATAGGCTATTGTCGGTGTTGTGATCAGAAATGAGAGAGTACATCCTATTGATGTAAATGTGTTACCCTCAATAAATAAAGTGGCTTTACTTTACTTTTGCTTTACCCTCGCAACGGAGGGATTGTATTCCGATAAATTGCATAAAAACGAGAGAAAGCTCATACAGATAGCTCACCCTGTGCTCCGTGCGTCTCCACGCAGCAGTTGAAGAAGCGCACTTGACACGCGTTGTCATACGATTCGGGGTCCAGCGATTGTGTGCGTATCAGGCAATTGTGACCCAAGTCGCTCGGTTCCCTGCCTTTTTCACAACAGTCTGTTACGTTGTCTCCTGCAACAACTGCAAAAGAAACAAAAAACAAATGAATTATCTCTGACACTTGATGAACAGTGGCTCAACCAATGTTTTTGAACAATGGAAACCCGCTTATACGGTCACTAACGGGATACAAAAATTTGGCCGTCTTAATGAGGTAGCGTCAAATTTCAGAATTCATAATAACAAAATACTACAACAGACTGTTCTAATGTTGTTAAAGTTACTTTAAATCATTTCCCAATACATAAAGTACTTATTTTAGTATGCAAGACAGTCGAAGGTCCAAAATTAAAGCGATACGTCGACAAAGAAGCAAACTGCAAGAAAAAACACGCCATATTAATAATGAAACACTTTGTCAGGGTGTTGCTCTGCTTTGTAGTAGATTTAACCAGAAGACTTCGTTGTCAACATCTTCATTGTCGCAAACTACAATGATTTAATTGATTTGCAGTTTAGATAACTAACAGGGGATGTTGCTATCTCATGTAGTGTCGATAATGAAAATTGAGAAAGCCGGCTGTTCGATTAGTAAATGACAGAGATCACTGAAACTAAATTGTCATAGTCGTCTTGGTTCTCTCAAGTGGCCGTATTTACAGGGTTAAATTATAAAGAGTTATATGAGTTAAGAGTTTAAAGAAGTAGCCGTCGGCCGTATTAACGGGAGACCTCGTCAACAGAATTTTCTTATCAGCGAACGTATGGCCGTTTTGCCCGGTCATATAAAGTGGCCGTAATAACGAGATGACCGTATTAACTGGGTGGCCATGGCCGTAAGGCAGGGTTCCACTGTAATTCTGCAATACAGTGTATATTGTTTGGCTACTTTCGTATGCTGCTTGTATAAGTCAGTGAATGATACGCAAAGAATAAACAGTTCTCCCATGATTTCTTTCGTGGTTTGTTATAACCTTTGCAGATAGCAGTGTTTTTGAAAACAAGTGCATAAAGTTTCCGCAAACCGTTTAGTTAAGCATTGAATTAAGACAAGTGTACTGGACACAGCTACCCTATTTCTGCCTCAGAATTTCTTAGTTTTGGTTTGGCTGTATTGCTTTAGAATGTTTAAAATAGTTTTAGATAATACCAATAATCCTAATTGTAAGTAGTAATACATTTTTTTATTTGGTTAATTTAGTTAGTTATAATATAATTGAACACCAAAAATCGTTACCAATTTATTACTCGAGCAATACTTTTATACTTTTATTGTTTTTATGATAAGCTTTTTTTAGAGCTGTTATTACTATTACTATTATCATTAATGTTAATGTTACAATTTTAATACTTCTTACTATTAATATTATTATTATAAATTATCTCTCCTTCTTCTTTCTTTTCTTTATTTGTCTATGTCCATCTTTTGCTGACTTGTCTTCTCGTCTAAACAGTTTCGGCTTGGTGTGAGAGCCCTCTTAAGTAAAACGTTTGTAATTCTGTCCGTTTATAGGTACAGTATAATCGTTCTCTCTGTGCATGTGGGAAGTTGATGTATTCCAAAGTTGGTGTGATAGTTATCACAAATCATTGAATGCTAACTGTTTATCTAATGAGGCTCTATAATCACATGGATACAAACAGAAAGAGGAACGAAACCGAAACACACTGAGTAGTAGAGATGACGGTGTGTAATGCACCACGAGGCAAAAAAGATAAGTCAAAATGTTTCAAAAGTGCCGTCTTACCACTTTCGACTGATCTCTTTTGTCTTCTCACTCCTGCATCACAACTAAGATCTAGAAAGCAACAAATTACATAAGTACATGTGAAGGGATACTGTAATCTTTCGAATACATGATCATACTGCTGAAAGTGAGTTAAAGTCTTTATTATCACAAAGTCATTTTCATAAGTTAGAAGTTTAATTTCGTCAAACAATTTTATACTACCGTAAGCCTAAAACAAAAGTGTAACAGAGCAATAACAACAACAACAATACTGACAAATACAGCAACAATAACAACAACAATAATAACAATAACACTAATAAAAGCAATAATAAGAGCAAGGGCATTAGCAATAGCAATAGCAATAACAACAACAACAACAACATTAACAACATCAACTTTAACACTAACTATACTAATAACAACAACAATAGCAATATCAATGACAATCACATACATAACAGTGATAGTATGAGATAGTAGCAGTAGCAGCAACAGTAGCAGTTACATTAGCAGTAACAGTAGCAGTAACAGTAGAAATAACAATAATAATAACAATAACAATAAAAATAAAAATAACAATAACAACAACAATAACAGCAACAATAACAATAAGAAGAATTAGAATAACAATAACAATAATAATAATAATGAGAAGAAGAAGAAGAGGAAGAAGAAGAAGACAAATAATGGTATATTTTCAAAGCAAAAAAGGTCCTCTGAACAAGCTAACTTAAATTATTTTGAAAAGGGTGAGTTGTTCGTTTTTGGACTGTTTTACTGTTTGGTATTAACTCTTATTCCGCTCAAAACTCTTTTTAAACTTTATTAAAACATTAAACATTTGAGTTATACAAACAGTTGTCAATAAAGAAGCATATTATAGGCCTTGTTTCAAAAATTACAACGAATGACGACAATCACTCTAGCTTTTCGTGACAAGCAAAACAAATGGTCCATAGTATTTTATTGGTTTCATGAGCTGGAACAAAAGTTACAATGAATATCCCAAGATTAAGCAATTTTTACTAATAACTAAACCGGCGGTTGCCTGGTAGGGGTAGGGGAGGGTGGTGTAGGGGATGGGGCAATCTGACCCCCTACCCCTTCCAACATGATTTCCCAAACGGTTCAACATGAAAGATCGAGCTTTGGCATATAAGCAGCTTTGGTTTAGCTAATTACTTTTCACAACAACAATAAAGTTTTAATTGAGAACTTTTGTTATGGCAAAAGTCATTTCACTAAATGTCCGCCATCTTGCTTATCTTCTTGGATTTTTCAAAACCGGTTTGTTTTTGAACATAGAGGAAAACATTTGTTTGCGCCTTCAAATAGGAATATAATTAAGAATAGAGTGGAAAAGAAGAAGTAAGAACCACTTTTATCGAAAAACTACCGTTTTTGATTCAAACTTTTATTTGAGTTACTAGTTTTGCATAAACTTGAAGCGATGACGTCATCTATTGATCTAATTAACGTCAGAAGATGCGTTTATAGTTGAGCTACAGGTACTGAAAATGTCATTTTGATTGCTTCATAACCTTAATAGTGAAGTTTGAAAAACTATGGATAAGATCATTTGACCCCCCTTGGTCGTTCAAGGGATAACACATTTTCTCCATTCTTCATAACAATCAAAATCATTGATCGTTTTTAGGGTAAACTCGCAAAATGGTCCAAAAAACAAAATAGATAACACCAACCAATTCTTCTCTCAAGAAAAACCAAACTTATGGTCACTTGTAAGGCATTTGTTAACTGGTACATAATATGGGCCGGTCTCAGTTCTTAACCAGATTTTGCTTTTCTTTTTCGAAAAGATCTTGTAGTGACTTCAAGCATACCTCTCCTTCCACTGCTGACCAGAGATTTGCTAATAACTGACACACCAGCATCCTACCAAAGTTAAAATTGTCGTTAGGATGTAACCTGTATTCACTAGGCGATGTGACTTTCTATGTAATAACGAGAATAGTGAGGTTGGCATTACCATAAAAATATGTAATGTAAATAACTATGTATGTAACAGGCAAGGTCAGTGAAGTTGGCTTTAACAAGAAATGTGTGGGGTAAATGACTGCGTGTGATACTGACAAGGACAGAGAAATTTGCTTAAACCTGGTATGATGGTGTTATTTCAAATGTAACGTGCGGGTCAATTCCATTCTCGATCGAGCATCCCCCCGGGCAAATCCCGGACATTTGATGCACGATTAGCCCCGGGGGCCGGAGTAGCTCACTTATCGACCATAAGGGACTTTAATACATTTGCTTTGTCTTTTTTCAGTCGGAGTGACCCGTTTCTTGACCAGTTTAATGCAGTTATACTAAGCTGAATCAGTTCGTTTTTCTAAAAAATTGCAACTAATGTTTTTTGTATATTGGTCGGATGGACTGGGAGCCGGGGGGTTTGACAATCATGGTAGGAACGGGGGACGGGGCATTTACCAACAAAAATTGCCCGCAGAGCCGGGCATTTCACCAACTCTTTTCAAATGGCAGGGGTCCGGAGATTTGCCCGGGGGGAGTTTGCGGCTAGAATTGACTCACACATAACTTCCGAAACGGAGAAGTTTGTCTTACCATGAAACACATTGTGTTACATGATCTGTACTGGTAAAAAGACGGAACTCGAGTCTTACTTGTAGTTGGATTACAGACAGAAATGGAGGACACAAAGCCACTAAAGTGTTGATACTGATAAAAATAATATTATTATATAACTGTGATTCTTGAAATGTAAAAAAATATTAATAAAGCTATTGCATCTTGTAACAAAGGAAATCTTTAATTGTACGCTTATCTAAAGTGGCATACTCAAGAAGCAATATTGTAAACCAGGAATTCAGGGTGTGATATTTTCAAACTGTCCTCTCACAGGTGTCCTATGGCTATAAAAACAACTTGTTAGCGGACATATGGTTGTGCTGTCAGAATGAGAAAAAGTAGTGTTTCGAATGAGCGAAGCAGATTTGTGGAGAATTGAACTTTTTAAAAATATATGCAATATTTGAGGAGAGTGAGGTTGGCCTTACCCTAAAAACCTCGCGGTTGTCTTTTCCTCCTCCAACACCACAACCCAGATCCAGGTTTGTGATTGTTTGAAACACCTAAAATCGTCATAGAAATATTAATAGCAATAACAACAATAATCAGGATAACAACAAAGAGAACGAGAATGACGACCATAAGGAGCCATCAAATCGGTTCCGAACGCCATAAAAACGTAATTAATGAAAATAACACACGTATCCAAAGGTAAGTCGTGAGTTTTATCAACTTTCTGAATAATACAAGGCATAAATCATGTTCCTAAAACCGAAGGAAGAAATTTTGTACTCTATTCGCATCCACAGCTTGGGCCACCTGTGATGCAGGTTCGGCGAACCAATCGGTAACTCCAGAAATTGGGATCGCGTTCGGTTCGCCTTTTTTTTTTTCAAGGTCAAATTCGAAACGCTCCAATTAACACTGAACGACCCAAAACACTTCGGCTCGATCTATGCAGAGCGGCAGTCTGGGCGCTACTGATGGAACAGTTTCGATATCCGCCATTTTGAATGAAGAAGCTTAGTAACCAAGTCAAAAGAGCGAACCGATGGAGGATGGGACGAGGCTATTTGTAGAACTAATCAGTTAGTCACCTCTTTGCTCTCAAGTCTGTTGTCATTTCGCAGCAGATAGACGCTCATATCAACACCAAGCAAACCGATGCGGCTGTGATTAGTGGCCCGTAAACCAATTGTTATCGGCACTGACGGCATCTCTCGTACGAAGTTGTTTACGCCATCTCGGATTATTATCTGTACCTGTCGGTTAGATCAAACTGGTTGAGCAAGGTGACACTCAAAATATTTGTAAACACCACTTGAACTTTATTTATCAATACACCAAACATCTCAGTACTGTTAAGTTCTAAAACTTCTTTTATCTTCAGTCATGTAGAGAAAACCGTAATGTTATGTTAAAATATAAAAGGAAACATATTCTGCGTGTAATAGCCTTAAACAGATGAAAAAAGTCCCAGATATACGGATATAAAACAGCTTGTAGATTATATGTAAACAAAAACAAACATTTGCGTGAAAACTCGAAATAACCAGCCAGGAATACTCTCACCTAGAAATTTAAAAATAACCGAAGATTGTAAGGTGACGTGCTTGCGAGATTCAAATAAAAATAACTCACTGTATCCGAAACTCAGATATGCTCGAACATTTTAAAAGCAAACATGTTATTTTCTGATAATAGGTTAAAAACGGCCACCTCTCACCTGGGTTTAGTGAAGGAAAAAGAACAGTTTAAACTTGCTATAAAGTAAAATTAAACGGCCTCGTTCAAAAATACCTGGTTCTCATTAAGATATATCACATGCTTCGCCCAGAGAACACTGCAAAAAAGCTACGTGCATGCCTTATAAATTGGTATAATTATCTAAAGCAACCTTTAAGACTCCAGAAAAAATAGGCAATTGAAAGGGTTGAAATTGGTATTGCCCTTTGCGCGTTGCCTTTATGTTTTTCAGAGGTCAGCTTCTTTCAAATAGCTCTATGTAAACTTACATCACTGACTTTGAAACTGCATGTTATTGCCTTTTGAGTAATGCCCCTTTTTGTTTTTCAGAGGTCAACTTTATTTGACAAGCAGTGTACAAACTTACACTGTGAAACTGGCATTACGTTTTGAGCAATGCCCTTTATACTTTCGAAAGCAAACTTTATTTAAATAGCTGAACGTGAGCTTCTGACATTGCTGTGAAACTAATATGGTCTTTTGTGTAGTGCGCTTTGCGTGTTTCAGAAGTCAACTTTGTCTAGATAGCTGTCTATGCCATTTTTCAGATGTCAACTTTGTTTAACAAGCCGCATATGAACTTACATCATTGTCAAACTTGTCGTCTATGTCCAAAAGGGTGCTGTCCACCACAACTTCGCCAGTGCCAGTTACATAATACGCGATCAAACGCGCTGATGGGGACATGGTAGTGGTAACCTTGAACCGGATCGTGGTGATGATGCCGAGCTCACCAACAATGGTGTCCTGGTATACGATTTGGCCGCGTGCAACAACCTGTGCAGTTATAATAGAAAAACAAACTATTTCAAGTGTTCTAAAACAGTGCAGTGTCTTATGCGCTTGTACGATTAGTGTGATCATACCTTAAGTTCAGAACTTTAAAAGTTTCTCTTGTTGTTAGTGTAGTTTTCAAAGGTAATACATGTATCAGTTAACCTATGCGACGGATATATGTTCGGAACAATAGTAGACTCAAAACTCACCATGTAACTGAGACGGTTTACTTGGCCGGCGTTCAGAAATGCATCACACGCCAGAAACCGTCCAACCTGAGCGGCGAAAAGTACATTTGCAACTCGTTAACAATTGATCTATTCCCTTGCACAAGTATTTTAGCTTGAATGAACACTAAACACAAGCTTACTCGTGATCAAACATCAACACAAACGAACTTGAGCTTGTATACATGGTGTGCCGACAAGTCTTACTCGTACACCGGCATGAACAAATCTCAGCTCGTACACAGAGTCCACAATGTCTCTCCTACACAGACACAAACAGACATCAGCCCGTAAACACAGGAATCCACAATGTCACTCATACACAGACTCAAATAGACTTCATCCCGTACACAGAGCCCACAATGTCACTCATACACAGACACAAACAGACATCAGCCCGTACACACAGAGTCCACAATGTCACTCATACACAGACTCAAATAGACCTCATCCCTTACACAGAGCCCACAATGTCACTCATACACAGACACAAACAGACATCAGCCCGTACACACAGAGTCCACAATGAATCTCATACACAGACACAAACAGACATCAGCCCGTACACACAGAGTCCACAATGTCACTCATACACAGACACAAATAGACCTCATCCCGTACACAGAGCCCACAATGTCACTCATACACAGACACAAACAGACCTCAGCCCGTACACACAGGAGCCCACAGTGTCACTCATACACAGACACAAACAGACATCAGCCCGTACACACAGAGTCCACAATGTCACTCATACACAGACACAAACAGACATCAGTCCTTGCACACACAGTCCACAGTGTCACTCATACACCGACACAAACAGACATCAGCCCGTACACACAGAGTCCACAGTGTCACTCATACACAGACACAAACAGACCTCAGCCCGTGCACACACAGTCCACAGTGTCACTCATACACAGACACAAACAGACCTCAGCCCGTACACACAGGAGTCCACAATGTCACTCATACACAGACACAAATAGATCTCATCCCGTACACAGAGCCCACAATGTCACTCATACACAGACACAAACAGACATCAGCCCGTACAGAGAGTGCACAATGTCCCTCCTACACGGACACTAACAGACCTGACTCCGTACACAGTGTCCACAGTGTCTCTAATAAACACACACACACACACAAACAGACGAAAGCTCGTACAGAGAGTGTACAGTGTCACTCATGCACAGACACTAACAGATCTGACTCCGTATACAGTGTCCACAATGTCTCTCATACACACACACATACAGACATCAGCTCGTACACAGTGAGTCCACAATGTCTCTCCTACACAGACACAAAGAGACATCAGCCAATACACACAGAGCCCACAATGTCTCTCCTACACAGACACAAACAGACATCAGCCCGTACACACAGGAGTCCACAATGTCTCTCCTACACAGACACAAACAGACATCAGCCAATACACACAGAGTCCACAATGTCTCTCCTACACAAACACAAACAGACATCAGCCCGTACACACAGGAGTCAACAATGTCACTCATAAACAGACACAAATAGATCTCATCCCGTACACACAGAGCCTACAATGTCACTCATACACAGACTCAAACAGACGTCAGCTCGTACAGAAAGTGCACAGTGTCACTCATACACAGACACTAGCAGACCTGACTCCGCACACAGTGTCCACAATGTCTCTAATAAACACACACACACACACACACAAACAGACGTCAGCTCGTAGAGAGAGTGCACTGTGTCACTCATGCACAAACACTAACAGATCTGACTCCGTATACAGTGTCCACAATGTCTCTCATACACACACACAAACAGACCTCAGCTCGTACACACAGGAGTCCACAGTGTCACTCATACACAGACACAAAAAGACCTCAGCTCGTACACAGAGTCCACAATGTCACTCATACACAGACACAAACAGACGTCAGCTTGTACAGAGAATGCACAGTGTCACTCGTACACGGACACTAGTAGACCTGACTCTGTACACACAGAGTCCACAATGTCACTCACACAAAGACACAAACAGACGTCAGCTCGTACACAGAGTCCACAATGTCACTCATACACAGACACAAACAGACCTCAGCCCGTACACACAGAGTCCACAATGTCACTCATACACAGACACAAACAGACATCAGCTCGTACAAACAGAACCCACAATGTCACTCATACACACACACAAACAGACCTCAGCCCGTACACACAGAGTCCACAATGTCACTCATACACAGACACAAACACAAACAGACCTCAGCTCGTACACACAGAACCCACAATGTCACTTTTACACAGACACAAACAGACATCAGCTCGTACACAGAGTCCACAAGTCACTCATACACAGACACAAACAGACATCAGCTCGTACACAGAGTCCACAATGTCACTTTTACACAGACACAAACAGACCTCAGCTCGTACACAGAGTCCACAATGTCACTTTTACACAGACACAAACAGACCTCAGCTCGTACACAGAGTCCACAA
>JAOBRG010360017.1:0-27434 GCA_027574985.1 Umimayanthus nakama
GCGATTTGCGACAGCAGACTGTGCCAGTGGGTTTCAAGTTTTACCAGAAACTGTGGCTAGCGTACACTGGAACAACTAGCAACATTTGTGGTCTCTAAAAGAGGAATTGCTCAAGCTCAAGATACATACTGAGAACGAAAAGTTATGTGTAAGGGTTTCGTAATAAAATCACATAAACTGCACTTTTCCAAAATACTTGATGGATGTGTATGAGGTTACCTTTGGTTTATTTGCTCTGCATTTTCAAGAGTGTCTTGTTGCACTGCATTAAATGCTGCGGCCCAAGTTTGGTTACCAGTAGCCTCTTGTTCACTTTAAAATCGACGATGAAATGGCAGTTTGAACAGGTTAGGTTTTGGGGTTTGCTCACCAAGACGGTCAAGTGGTACATTAAAAAATGGCGTTTTTCAAAATTCTGACTTGATCTGAACCTGTCACTTATTTTTCTAAACACTGCTAGGATAGAAGTGTAAAAATGGGAAAAAACATTTGCGGGATCTCAAACATACAAGATAATACAAGCAGTGTAATGTTACCAAAATTCTGACTTTCGGCAAGTCACCACGATATTTTCTGTATAAATAATGCCTGCTATTTCGGCTATTTGGCCTTTTTCTAAACAAATGGGCATTAACTGGGATTATATTAAGGATAATCGAAGAGATATCGATGTAAAACTTACCGTAGAATATCGTAATCTTCAAGTTTTGCAGTCAAAACAACTGGTTACTCCACAGACCACAGTGTGTAGTCTACAGTACAGTCACGAACCTCGGGTATTACTAAAACAGGGAACGGGGAACAGAAAAACGGGGAACAGAGAGTCTGGGTACCAACGTCCTAGAATAGCTTGGAGGAGGTCTTGAATAAAAACAAAATTGGAATGACATCTCAAGATGGCGTCGCTTGGGGCGAAAACAGGGATATTTTATACTCCGATTTTTTTTAGCGAAATAAAAAATGTTACCAAAATTTTTCTTTTCAGCTAGCGAAACAGGATATATGTACCTCTGGCTTTTGTACACAGCTGAGTATTTATATAAACATCGAATCACTATCAGTCATTAGATGCTGCGAGAGAAGTCCGGCGCGGAGTATCAGATGAAACAGATTCGTTCTTGGTCGGAGTTTTATTTTTAAAATGTCTACTCGAATCATCAGCTGGGACCAAAACGCATACTGTCTTTTAATCTTAGATCTGTCTTTAAACAAAGTGACCACTGGTGACAAATTACCAAAACCATCCCAAAATTCAAAAAGCATTCCTGCATGAACTTTTCAATGATGTTCCCGAATTGTCAGACTTTGACTATTAGCAAATGTTTGCCTTTGGCGCCAAAATCGTATGCATGTCTAATTCGTGTATTTTTATGTATTATGGAAATATTCGAGTTTTGATAAGAAAATCAGAGAACTGAAAAAAACGAAATTGAAGAAAGTAAAAAAAGAATACCAAAAGAACTAAAATTGAAAGAAAAACAAAAAAGGAAAAAAAGTTGAGTGTTGAGTGCTGGAGTTGAACCAACAACTTACTCAACTGGCAACTGTGCAAAACTTACGCGCCTCTAATCCTTCGGCCACCGTATCCAACACACTATAGTGACTGAAAAAACAACAATAATATAAGATGTTCCGCGTGGGATTATTCGATCGGAAAAGCAGGTAACTTTCTATTCCCCTCAGAACCACTGCAAGTGTAGCACAATTTTATTTGCCAGATGTTATTCCTGTTCAATATTATTCTTGTATCAAAAATCAGATACTTCATTAGGGACGTTGGTACCCAGACTCTCCGTTCCCCGTTTTAGATCTGTTCCCCGTTCCCGGTTCCCCGTTCCCTGTTTTAGTAACACCCACGAACCCTCGGTCACGTAGGTATTTACAAACTTTTAACACAAATTATCGTAAAAGGAAACATTTGTATCGCAAACAGAGAGCGGTTAGCAAGTTCATTTGTTCGTTGAACCGACAGTATTACAAACGACACTGCGCCATAGCAGTACGTCGCCGCGGCCATGTTTATTTTGTTGCAGCTCCTTACCTCGTATGAACACCCATATGGCCAGTATGATGCACGGACAACACGCCAAACATGAGCAATTTTCCGAGACAGCACACCAAAATGCCACTTTAACAAGAAAAGTAAGAAGGATTTTTGAAGAAATAATTATGCCGTAGATATTTAACAGTCGACAAAAAAGTAAGACATGTGATCCTGTAATAAAAGCCCAGGAATGAATTTTTTTGAAATCTTAATCAGCGCCTCTTGAATTGTTTTTTTATTTTACAACTTGCCGTATGCCCTTTGACCTGCCGTGTGAGCAACACTGTACTTGTACTTGCAGTGCAAATTACAACAACTTAAAAAAACTTCACTATTTAATGGCTTACAGATATTGTTCATATACTTGATCTGATGTGGATGGTCGTCGTAGCTTTTAGGGGTTTTTGAAAATTGCGGTTTTGGTAACTGTTAGGGCGTCTGGTGTCTAATACCGAGAAATTATATTTTGTAAAAAGGGAAATTTCATTACAGTATTTTTTAAAACTTTTTTTAAACTTTGTTTAAACAGATATTCATATTAAATGCACAGTTTACTATCGTGTGTTTTGATGTAACTTTTGAGGATAACATTTGTAGTGGCCATACCCATATTGGTAACTCTTAAGGGTGTTTTTAACAACTTCGACGATCATCCCTGTTATATTTATTTAGGAGTACTCCTCCCGGCAAAGGAAGAATAAGACAACGGTGGCACAGCGGTTGCGATGTACACTACTGTCACACTGCTGTCCACATTGATGTTACAGCAGTGGCTATTGCCACAACTGCATCATCGGTGGTAGTGACAGTATTGTGACAGCGGTGTACTTAACTGTGCTGCTGTGATAGCAGTGGCCTGGACAGCACTGTGACAGCGATATAGTTATAAAGTAAGACTGTCAGTAGCACAAAACGATGCTTTGAGTATAATTTTTTAGTATGTTGTGTGAAAAGAAAATTACAATGATGTCATCGAATACGATGCAACAGTGACTAGTTAGGGTGCTGCTTCCAAGAATTTTCTATATGCTTAAAACTATTTCTTTTATTTAAAAACACTATCATAAACAAATATAGTGTTTTACAAAGTACTGATTGTTAGTAGTAACCAGCCACATGTTTTGCTGGAGTGCTCTGTTTAGCAGAACTGACACTATGATCGCTTCTTTTAGAGACCGGTTGTACTACTACTTCCCTACTACTACTACTACTACTACTACTACTACTACTACTAATAATAATAATAATAATAATAATAATAGTTTATTAAAATTCTTTTGCAGTTAAATACAGTATTGCATACTAACTATAATACTAATAAATCCAAATTACTATAATGCTATGATACTAGAAAAATTCAAAGGTTTACATGTAACTATAATAGTCAGACTAGTTAGAATATTTAAATGTAAAAAAGGACTGTGTTCTTTTAGTTCTACAAATCGTTGCATTGTTATAAAATGAAGGGGAGGAGGAGAAGGAGGAGGAGGAGGGGAGGGGTAGGGGGTTGTACATTTTAATTTTTCTATACATTGTTTCCTGTGGGTCTTTTCTTGCCACTACATAATATGGTCCCCTTCGAGTCTGCACATGAAATAAGATGACCCGCCTTCAACCACAGAAACAGTTTTAGACAACTTTTAAAACAAAACTAACCGAACTATTTAAAGCAAATAGCGAGAAGCCCTTTTCCCAGATCTATTCGGTAGTCACTGTGATCTAAATATCATCCTCTTCCTCTTTATCATCTTCCGAACTTTTCTTTCTTGATATACTTTATATAATATTCACAAGAGAACTTAAATTACAAATAAAAAACAAAATTCACATTGTTGTAGCTAGAATTACAAGCAGTACTGATGATGGTTTTAAATTCAATATTTGTGTGTGGGTGTAAAGATAGTAAAAATGAAAATTTACAACAGTAAATGTAGTGATTTTAGACTGACTACTTTGCAGCCAGTTTATAGTGTTACTCCATACTTATGTGACAGTTGTCTAGAGCTCTTCTCCTTCGTATTATAACAGGTGTATCTCAATTTCAGATATATGGGGGAAAAGCTGAAAACCAGGTATTATTTTTTCTTTATTTAAAAGTGTAGAAACTTGCATTAGCTAATCTCAATTCAGTTTTGGACTGGTCTAAATTTTTGCGTTCGACGAAGGAGAACGGATCCTAATTTGGCTGGATGCTGAACAGTAGGTAGAAAGAGCGGATTCCAAAACCAAGACAAAAACCTGGGTACCCTCGTGAGAACTACGTAAAGCTGAGAACCGCTCCAATGCCAACGAAAAAATGGGAAACGTTTTGATTTTCTCATTTCGGAAATGGGAAATACACAAAAAGAAAAGTGTTCCAAGGTTATTGCCCTAATAATCTAAAAACCCAAAGAAAAAGTGTCTCTGGGTTATTGCTCTAAAATTTAAATTCAACAAATTTAATTTGTCTTTATCTTTGAACTAAAGTTGAGGGAATTTCTGCATAACATTTGTAAGGGTTGTTATGTATCAGTCAACAAACGACGCCATATTTGTCAAAGTGTCTGTTTTCAATACCCATAATGCTTTGCATACATAACATCTTCCCTTCTACACAAAGTTCTGAACATTGTTCCTGATACAATTCTGGGGAATGAACTAAAAAACAACAACAACAAGATAAGCAACAGTTCTTGAACACCTGTTTTACAAGTTCTGCTCACTAAAAATAGACAAAATTGTGTCAACATCAACTGCAAACTAGGGTTGCAAGCAAAAGTATGGAATATCTCAACTGAGCAAATCCAGCAAGAGCTGTTGTCTTTTTGAAAGTCACTGAGGTAACTTGGTGGTTTTACTATTCGACCTGACCGGGTCATCCTTAGAGTTGGTTCTGGAGGTGTCGTACATGGTTCTTCTGTGGATGCTGGTGGGTCACTATCTTGAGTGTTGCTCTAACTACTGGCAGTCTCACTGTTGTCTGTTTCTTTGGACCCTGCACTATTCTGTAGCTGGTTGGTTGGTTCTGTAGACAATGTGGCAAAGGAACTCTACTGCGCTTTTTAATGGAACTTGGGTTGTATGTAACTGCCTTCAATTTCTGCGCTACCTGGAACCTTTCAGAGTCTCAACAACATATGACCTGGGTGATTGGTGCTTGTATAGTACTCTTGCAGGTTGCCATTTCCTACCCTTCTGCATTCTGATAATGTCGCCGGTGTGAAGTGAAAGCAACTCCTTTCCACAGTGCTTGTCATAGTATTGTTTCTCGAAGTCATTCTTCACTTCTGTTGAACCTTGTGGGCGAAGGAGTGCTGCAGTTGTTGGGAGCCTTGTCTTTAATTTGCATCCAATCAATAGTTGAGCCGGGGAGAGACTCAGACCATCTAATGGAGTGTTTCTGTAATTTAAGAGGACTTGGTAGGGATCTACCGCTTTCTTGGGAGGGTTTTGACGGTCTTTACTCCCCTTTCAGCTTCACCATTGGCTTATGGGTAATGTGGGATTGAAGTGGTGTGTACAAACCCATAACATGTGGCAAGTTCGGCGAGCTCTGCACTACCAAACTGTGGGCCGTTGTAGCTCCGCAACTCATCTGGTATGCCATGCCTCGCAAATTGGCTCTTGAGGTAACTGATGGTGTTCTTATTGGTAAGATTGTCCAGTTTGTCAACTTCAATCCACTTGGAATAGTAATCGATAGTCAACAAGTAGGTCATACTACTTGTTGGTTTCGACAATGTTTACAGTCTCAATGCAGCCAACATAAAAATCATCATCACTGGCACTGCTGTCTTCCTCAACATAATGTACCTGTTTTTCTGGCTTAGACTTGCAAAACCTAGCATAACGCTGAAGCTTCAAACATTTTGCACATTGTTTTCCATGTGCAAGGCACTGTTCACACTTGTCATGATTTTTAAATCCACATCGACAGCACTCGATTCTCTCACTTTTCCACTGGCCCTATTCCTTTTCAAAGTTTCTGTTGCTTTTCGATTCGTTTTGTCAAGTGTTAAGTCCGTAGACTTTTACACTGCGATCTTCACCCGCCATGGTTTGCCATTGAGCATGTGATAACTCATGGGTACGAGCCATGTCTATAGCTTGTTCTAGTGTTAGCTTCGAGCCCTCCTGTATCAGTTTCGTTCTTACTTTTTGTGTACGACACCCAATGACGACTCTGTCTCACATCATCTCGTCTGGGTCTTTGTACCCACAGTCTTTTACTAGCAACTTTTGTTCTGTCAGGAATTGTTCAAATGGCTCACTTTCTTGTTTGACTTTCTTGTAAAGTTTATATCGAGCGAAAACTTGGTTTGATTTAGGCTTAACATGCGACTCCGCAAATTTCTCATAATACGTGTCAAGTTTCTTTGACTCGTCGCTGGTGAGTGTCCACGTGTTGTAAATATATCGACGTTTCTCACCTACCCAGTCATCAGATAGTTACATATTTGGTCCTCCGACTTACCCTTAAGGTTACCGTTCATGTTGGAACGGATCAAAACTTCGAAATCAGGATTTTCGCAGATTATAGATATACATAAAATGAACTTCTAGTCAAAAACACTGTTTCTCAATACGTCTAGTAGCTTGCGAGATGTGACGAACGAAACTTTTTACCGGAAGTAAAATTGTATGACGCGCGGTTTACTTTAGGTGTGAATGTTTCGAGACGTGTTTTAGCTCAAACTCCGAATATGTATAGGATCAATGCTCCCTCAATTTTTTAGTGTCATGCCGTCAAATTTGGCAAGTTGATGAAATAATATTGAAATTTTGAAATTCTGCTCCAATTATTTTTTATGACTCAAACAGTGACGTTTTGTATGCTGCAAATGGGTTTTTTCTTTAAATGCTTGCAGAAAATTAAATACGACTTCAATCAAAAACCGCCAGGACGGAATTAGAGTAAAAATTGTGCTAAATCTCAAAAACTAACTAAAAATGGTTGAAATTGAAACTGACAGGCGCATTGACGTCTTGAAATTGAATAAACAGTTTGAGTTATGATGCTCACAATCGTTTACAACCTTAAATTTAAAAAAAAATATTTTCACCATCACTCAGACAACTTTATAAGCTTTCCATTGATATATAGGTTTGTGGGTGTTCGATGCGTATTAACGGAGTTACATAAGGAAAACTAAAAACACCGCTCAAGGTGAACGGTAATCTTAAGTGGGCCTCCGAACATGAAATCACACTTCTGCTTGAACCAACGCCACGCACCGGGAAAATCGCCGCCCAACCAGTCCATTTTTGGCGTACTGGCGTTGATATTTCCTTCCATCATTTTTCACTCGTTTTCCTTTCTTTCTTCGGTACTCGTATGCATCAATCTTGCTGACCGATGGCCTTTTAGTGAGACCATGGTTTCGGATCACTCTGACACCATGTTATGTATCAGTCACTGAACACACGACGCCGTGCATGTTTGTCAAGGTGTCTGTTTTCAATTACCATAATCCTTTGCTTACATAACAGGGGTGTCTTAATGAAAAACATAATCTTTTTTATTATTTTTTATTGACATTTATCAACATATTTACATACATTTTGTCTTACATCACTCTTACATTTGTATTAAGATTACATAGATACAGAAAAATGAAATAAAAAAAATTCTATAAAAAGGAAATTAAAAGAAAAACATATAATGTAATTTGTTTATGTATTTGTGAAATGTAGTATAATTTGGTCTCATAACAAAAACTGTCTCTGTAGGGTCATTTTTGTTTTTGCTGCTGTTTTAAAATTAACTGTAATGTTGAAGGCATTGAGGAAAAGCTGACATTTTCCATTTTCGTTCAAAACCTTTGTCCCATATTTCTTTTTCTATATCGAAATAATGCTGTAAACTAGGTATTAAGGAACGTAAACTGGGTGATCTTTCTTTCATTTTGCATGTGTAGATAAAATACCTCGCTGCAAGCTTGCAGAAACCAACAAAAAAGTGTTCTGTTGATGTGCTGAGACCAATTGCATCTAATTTATCTATATTTATAGTTTGGTCAATCAATTTATCTGAGTGTAGCCAGTCTTCAAGGGTAGTCCAAAAGGTTTGTGTTTTTTCACAAGACCACAAAAGGTGCATTAGTGTTTCATGTTCTTTTACGCAAAAAGAGCATAAATTTGACTCTTTGATCCCTATCTTGTATAAGATGTGCAATAATTTAAATTGAAAGTTTCTTAATTTTGCACTTTTTGAAAAAGCATAAATGTTTGAATACATTATGTTCCATCTTACATCTTCTTCGAGTTCCTGCTGACATTGTTTCTCTCACTTGCTTTGACTTGTCTCGGGTTTGGTTGATATTGTGTTAGCAAAGGCTTTATAAAACTCTTTGCTCGTACAATAACCTGCCAGCGTCTTTTGTATTAGCCTTTTATTTACTTTTTTCTCAACCCTTTGTTTATTTACTTGTCTTTTCAAATAAGTGACGCTGGATACAAGCCCATAATAATGGAGAAACGGAGCTTGTAGTTTTCATTTTGACTGGAACTCGTCGTGGCTCAAGAATGTAGAGTTTGTGCCGTTTCCTAGAAGATGTTTAATTTTGGTGATTTTTGATTCCCTCCAATCCTCAAAATTAACTGGTCTGTTTTCAATCTTAATAAGCGAACTGTTCCATAGATCCTGTCCGGCAAAGTCCTCCAAGGATTCCAGATTACATTGAAAATGTACATCTGCCCATATTTTAAGGATTTCATCCACGAATTTATCTTTGACATTAAATAGTTTCAAGTCATTTTTACTAAGATTGTACGCAAAAATTTTTTTATTCCCCAGATCACTAAGATAATAGTCAAAAATGGCTTTCCATTTGCCCTTATTGGTTTCGACATAATCTTGAGAATTTTTCTGGTTTCAGGACTTCGCAAAGCTTCTTTCTAGAATCAGAATCCAGATCTCCTCCGTAATCCTCAAAGAGGGTTTTTGTTCCAACTTCACTGGGATTGTAAAAAGCCACAACACAAGCTACATTATCGCGAAAAGCTTTTGATATTGAAGTCAGTTGTTGAGTAAGAACCCATACACTAATTCGGGAATGTCTGCCGGAAAATGCTAAGTCTATGACCTTATTGAATCGCTTCTTCAGATCTCGAGAAAAAACAGCACAATCATCGAGATTTAACAGCGTATTAGTTCCTGAGAATAATGAATAGCAGCAGTCTAAGAACTCATTAATTTCATCTTGGTTACTTGCATCTGGCATGAAAACAAAGACGTTTTTGTCTCCTTTAGCGAAATTACGATATGTTTTCTTCTTGGCATAAGTCAGGCAAATCCGAATAGTAACTCAAACACATATCGAAATGGCCCACGTAACTTGTCACCTAGAAATCTCGTCTTTCAACCGTTTGTCGGAGCTGTAATAATGCAGTTGAATGGTGTTTTATCAGCTAATTCATCCATGAGCCTTAGTATTTTATATTCTTAAGATCTGATTTCATGATATCCATTGCCGCATCAGCAACTACAAACATATGACAACTTAAGTTTCCTGATCCGCCAATTTTCCGTCTAATTTCAATCTTAATTCCTTTGCGAGTATTAACCCGTTTTAATCCTCCTCCATGTATATTATTGTCTGGATGAGTTCTAAGATCAATCCACAAAGCAAATTTATCACCGTAATAGTCAGACTCCTTCAAAGAGTCTTTAGTGTTGAACCTCTTCTTCAGGGACTCCCAAGAATCAGCTGGGAGCATGCCGTTTGAGTACAACTTATTCGGAACCCTATCGATGTTAAAGTTTACCGAGGTGGTTTTCGGATTAACAAACGTTTCTGAGTCTCTTGTCCCTGCGACAAAGTTCTCTGTGAAAAGACACAATATTCCAGTCATTAATCTTCTTGGGATATTTACGTGCTCATTAATAACACTATCACTGTTTTCCGAAATATTGAAAGTCTTATGCAGAATAACATTCTCGTACAAGAATCCTCTTCTTACTTGATATTGTCCGGCTGCTTGTTTTGCAAGATCTTCACTTTAAAGACATTGATTTCAAGCCCAAGGTTAGTGATTTTATGGTTTGGGGGTTTAGAATCATCTGAGAAAACAACTACATTCACAACAGGAGCAAATGTGATTTCAAAGCATAGCGGATGAGATAAGACCCAGGGATAGAACACTCCGTGATCATCAAGAATCGGGTGATCGATTGGGATACAGTATTTTTTGTTGTAAATTGCTGCTAATTGCGTCTGATGTGTTCTTATCTTCTGCATTTGTCCGAAGCTTTCTCATGTTTTCGGATGGGATTCCGTACCTCAGTTTATCTTCGCGATCTGCGAATAAATCTTCATACATCTTAAGCACATCATATCGAGGCATGTCCTGCAGTGTTTCAACCGCAAACTTTGAGTTCTTGAACAAGATTTCGAGCCACATTGTATAACTGGTTGACAACATGGCGGCCACGTGCAGATTTTACTGCTACGTGCTTCTTCTGCTTTTTATTGCTTTAAAGTACCATGCCCTAGTCTCTAATGCTTCACTAACTACTGCAACAGTGCAAGGATTTCAGATGGCTTACAAACGAACATTCTCTTCCAGAATTTATGGCAAAAAGTTTCTAATGAGACAAGTAGCGTTCTATCCGAACGCATCTGCGACTTTCAATCCGAGTATCTTAGTTCTCAAACTAAGCGGCAACATTCATCCACTGCCTGGACCGATAATCAGGAATCGCAACTCCAGAAAACGTCAACACAAACTATCATACATCTTGCTAAACGCTCGCAGTCTAAACAACAAACTCAAGGATTTTCAGGCTATGGTTTACTCGAAGGACTTGGATGTTGTTATTGTCAATGAAACATGGCTAACTCCAACAGTGCTAGATAAAGAAATTTTACCTCGCGGGTATGACATATATCGTCGCGACAGGCCAGGAGATAGAAGAGGAGGAGGGATTTTAGTGTGCATAAAATCGGACATCCAAAACAAACGCCAATCTGATCTGGAGTCTAACTGCGAGCTGGTTGCTTGCGAAGCTCATCCAGCCGAGGGAAACACATTTACTGTGTGCGGATTCTATCGCCCTCCATCATCCAGAGAAGATTATTTAACGGAACTCAATAAATTCCTGGAGAATGCTGAACGAGAATTAAATCTTCTAGTAGTTTGTGGGGATTTTAATCTCCCTCAGATTAACTGGGATCTTCAGATGGCTATATGATCCGACAACCTCTCGAACACTTTCTGTGAATTAATAAACGATTCGCTCCTGACCCAAATCAATCACTCTCCCACGAGAGTCACTGACACGACCAGTAATGCACTTGACTTGGTTCTAACTAATTTCCCTGAGCGCTTTCATGGTTTGTCAACACTCGAGTGTCATTTGAACACAGATCACCTGGCGGTTTCTTTCTTCATGAAAACTTTAATTAAGAGAATTAAAGTTTCTCGTGTCGTCTACAACTTCAAGAGAGCCGACTTTGTCGGTCTAAAAGAGGCTCTCTCACGTATACCTCTAGACGTTACATCTGACTACAATGATGATATAGATCAAAGTTGGTAAATCTGGCGGGACCTGTTTCTAAATGCTGTTGATACTTTTGTCCCTAAACTCAAAATCAAGGATTTAAAGTCGCCCAAGTGGATTGACGGAGAAATTATTAAGCTCTCCAAACGAAAAGAAAAACTGTGGAAGTTAGCAAAAAACTCGAATCTGCCATCGGGTTGGGACAAATATAGAGACATTCGTAAACAAGTGAAAACTGCTACAAAGCGTAAATATCGTGCCTTTATAAAGAATCTTCAAGATAATCTAAAGGATAATCCTAAGCAATTCTGGTCGTTTATAGAGCTAAAACAAAAGCTGCTAGGATACCGAGGGTCGTGAATCTTGGTAGAGAAAAGGCGTCTACTTCCCCTGCAAAGGTCCCGATATTCATCAAATATTTTGCTTCAGTTTTTCAGAAGACTGATTATTATAAGCCGACAGTAACACCATCATCGTCACCTAATAACAGTAAATTGCACTTTTCAAGTAAGTGTGGAAGAGGTGTTAAAAGCCTTAGAATCTATTGATACATCCAAAGCCTGTAGTCCTGATCATAATCCAGGGAGGCTACTAAAAGAATGCGCAAACGAAATCGCACCTTCACTAACACACTTAACTAATCTCTCTCTCCGGCTCGGTCGCGTCCCTAGGGAGTGGAAGTGCGCCAATGTAGTGCCAGTTTTCTAATTATAGAGCAATTTCTCTGTTGACTCTGGTTGATAAAGTTGTTGAACGCTGCGTGTTTGACAATTTCTTCCCATTCATAGCTGATCGTATTTATCACTTACAGCACAGTTTCATGAAAGGCCGCTCTACTGTAATCCGGATTCTCTGAAATTGTCCATATACTTAGCCAAGCATTGATCAAGGCAATCAGGCAGATATTGCCTTCCTAGACTTTTCAAAAGCGTTTGACTCTGTATCACACTCGCTCCTGGTGCACAAGTTACATCATGCCGGGATCAAAGGTCCCTTGCTGCAATGGTTTGTAAGCTATTTGCGCGACAGAAAACAACGAGTGGTGATAGATGGAAAATCTTCTGAATTGTTAACAGTCACTTAGGGAGTGCCAGAAGGTAGTATTCTCGGACCCGCTCTATTTGTCTTGTTTATTAACAATACGCCAAACGTTATCTCCAATTCGAGCGTACTTGCTCTGTTTGCTGATGACGACAAGTGCCTTCGCATAATAAAATCTGCAAGTGATTGCATGGAACTGCAGGCTGACATAGACAATCTAACTATACGGAGTGTGATTTGAAAGTTAGCCTTCAACATACAAAAATGTGCCATCTCTACAATGTAGAAGAAACGCTCCACTATGAAATATGACTACAATATTGGTGACTGTGGCCTCAAGAGAGTTGAAGAACAGCGAGATCTTGGAGTTATCATGATAAGCAATGCAAAATTTCACGAGAATATCTATTCCGTGGTGAGCAGAGCCAATAAGAAGCTGGGCTTTATTCGCCGTACTATCACTAGGGATGTGCGTCTCCTCCCCACTTTGAAGACTCTGTATGTAGCTCTGGTGCAATCACATCTTGAGTATGCTTCGGAGGTCATAAAGTTAACTGAAGGAGTACAAAGGCGAGCCACACGTCTCTTGTTACCTGACCTGCCCTATTGTGAACGACTGCAGCGCCTAAATCTTCTGCCCTGGTCTATAGAAGGGATATCAAAGATCTGACTACCTTTCAAAAAATGAAAATTGGGAAGTACGACTGCAACTTTCGACCTTACATAGAGCTTTGCTCGGACAAACGCTAAAGATCTTTTGCACAAGGAAAGCTAAAGACCGCAAGATGTAAAAAGTGAATTATTTAAGGGAACCTTTTTTTAATAGAACTGTATATCTCTGGAACAATTTACCCGAAAACCTGAGAACAGGTAATCACAGTACAACGGCTTTCAAATTACTTTGCGAAGATTATTATAGAACACTGAATTTTAACGCTGAAAGACCAAATATTTCATGGAAATAACTTTGTTTTTGTTATCGAGTTCAATGTATTTTATCCGATGTATTTTTTTTTCTTTTTTTTTTTATTGTAATTATTATTAGCTTGTGCTTGCATTGAAAATCTTTTTTTCTTGGGTGGAATAGCGCAGTATGGTTCTAAAGTTCCTTTCTATTCCTTTCCCACTGCAGTATTTTTTCTTCCCCTAATATATATTTTTGTAACTATCTTTAGTGGGTTTTTTTAACTTTTAGTTCATGTTTACATATGCAGTGAAAAAGGATTAAATAAAAAAAAAGTTTTATTCACGTGTCCTTCGACTTCTAGGACTTTCTTAGAAAAGACTCCCTGGAACAAAAACCTTATTCTCTGAGAGTTTCGGAATACTCAAGAACAGCGTTTCGCCTGGATTTACAGATAATGGATCAAAAATGATTCGGTGTAGTGTTGATTCTGCTTTCAATCCAAATGATTCTCGCGGAGCTCTGTTTGGATTTAACTTTTCTGGGATTGTTTGCATTGTTATTTTAGAAGAATAAGATAAACAATATGAAGAATTTTAGAAACAGAGATTCCGGGATCGAAGGTCGTAAACTATCTCAGATTTATTATTCTACGAATGGATACTGGAAGGGATATTCAGCTATTCCAAAATTAGCAGGCGTCATGGCAAATTTATCTCCCTGCACCTAAGCTCATTCCAACACCTCACTGCGTAGTAGACAAACCAAACAAGATTCACCAAGAAGATCTGCTGTTTATGCCGCCAGATAGAGTTGGAAGGAAAACCTACAAATATGCTTTAGTTGCAGCTGACATTGCCACAAGGTGCAAAGACGCAGAAGCATTGAGCTCCAAAGAGTCTTCAGAAGTAGCGAAAGCATTCGAGAAGATTTATTCACGAAAACTAAATTGGCCGGATTTTTTGATGACCGACCCGGGAAAGGAGTTTTTTGGTGCTGTGAATGTTTTTATGAATAAACATCAAACTAAGTTTCAAAGAAGCGAAGCAGGAAATCACAGAGCTCAAGCTTTTGTCGAGAGAGCAAATGGAACCTTGGCTGAAAGATTATTATCACATCAGTATGCACAGGATATGATTTCTGAAGGTAAGATTAGTTGAATGGGTTAGAAGGCTTCCTGCTGTTCTCAAGGCGATGAATGGCGAATCTGCTAAGACATCTGGGAAGAAGGCAGCAGAGATCAGGCATAATAAACCAAAATACAAGCAAGTAGTTGGTTTGGGCGAAGTCAGATTACTGCCCGGTGTAAAAGTTAGGTATCTTGATGCTCCTGAAGAACAAGAAGGGGGCAAGAAGTACCGCGCAACAGATCTGATTTGGAGTTTTGAGGTTTATGATTTATTGCGAAGTGTTCTCCAAGCTGATCAACCTGTGTTATGTTATTCGAGTGAAGGCGCGCCTCGAAGAGGATTCGTTAGTGAAGAGCTTCAGGTTGTTCCTTCAGACAGAGAATTACCACCAGACTCGGTTCTGAAATGACCATGAGCTAGAGTATGAATCTTACCTTCTAGAACAATCCTCTTGTCGTCTTCGCAGCTAAGAGCAACTTTGTTGACAGTCTTTGTGAATAGCTCATGCTTATGAGATCTCATGACATTTATGCTTCGCACCTGTTTATTCTGAGTTAAGAGATAGTCGTTATAGTCTTGAAAACATGTATTCCGCTTCACTTCAGACTTCTTAACTCCCTTTCACTTCTTCTCGTCTTTACCATCTATCCTAAAGGAATAAAGTTTAAATCGTAAACCAACGAATTATGTTATCTGTTTCCCTCCAACCTCATCTTTCATCATCCCAATCACTTTCTTGTTTTTCCCTGTCGGAACTCCTGACTTGTTGTCTTTCGGGTAATTACTCGTGTCAAACTTCTTATCAACATCTCCGCTAATATCTCTGTAGAAGTCCTCAGTGACTATCTCATACATCAGAGAATCTGTGTCTATGAAGAGAAGTTTAGCGTCATCGCCATACTTCGGTTTTATGTAGTTGTAATGAAAATCATACATCAAGACCTTGCTGAATTCAAGAATACACATCCCAAGATTAACTGGTTTATTGAAAATTAGTCTTGTTTTCGCCATGCGTACAGCGCATAAATTCCCACAGAATACTGTGCGATGTTTGTAGTTCGGTTTAGATATCAGTTTCCTCGCCTGATCTTCATTTGATATCAGACGAATGTCAACTCTGCTTCTGATATTCTCCATCGTCTTTCCGAAGACGCTATTATTCATCAATTTAAAGAAGTCTTTCTCGAAGTCATTTGTCGCCTTTGCGCGAAGACTTTGTTTAAATCAATATAGGGTTTCAACCAAGCGGACTCCTTAAACTTAATGCCCCTATGAATCTTTAGTGGCTTAAGTCCGAGAGCTTCACATTGTTTCAGTGCGTCGTGATGTGCCACATACTTTTCTTTATCCCAGCGATTGGGAATCAGCTTCTCCACACCTCCAATCTTCAATCTTTCTGGGGTGATTATGAAGTTCTTTTGGATACTCCATACCAACTTCAAGAATGCACGGACGATTTCTCCAATTCTCAAGCCCAGAATCACTTATCCATTCAAATCCATGAGTTGGACGTAGTTGCGACATTCCCCAGCCATAAAGATTATTCGCATCGAGATAAGCAATATACCTTGTCGGAGCATTTAGATCACATGTTTTCATGTAGGGATTATTAGTTTTCCATATCGTTTTGTTGTCATAGAAGTCCCCCTCTTATTCCCTTCTCTATCATTAAAAGCATGTCAATATCTGAAAGGATTTGCAGGCACACTTTAGTGAGCTTAAGACAATCATGCGAAGCCAAACCTGGGAATGTGTAATACCAAACTGGATTCTCAAAGACGTCAGCGAGAAGCAAAACTTCCGACTTAAGATACAAATCATGATAATCTTTCATGGTCTTCATGTTGAAGACATTCCAGACTTTTCTTGCGTGTTCATTGTCCTCATCTGATATCTGCGAGTGATTTAATTCGGACTAGAATGCTTTTTTTGGTGGGAGTTCTGTCTCGCAAAATTTATTTAGGCAATCTATATGGTCATAAGGATAAACGCCTTTTCTCCTGACAAGAGCCAACTGATGGCCACTAAAGAATCTTCGGACACATCGAAATGCTGTGTCATCTAAATTAGCTGCTAGTTTGTCAAGACTTGACGCCATGAACTTGAAAGAATCAATGAATCTGATACCCCGCATCACAATGACTTCTTCTTTTTCCCTGTTTTCTTATTCTTCTTCATGAATCTGTTTAATTCGATATTCTTCGTGAATGATAAATATTTTTCTTCGTTGTTTTGGTTGCAATTAATTTGCCCCTCATTCACACCAAGATTCTATATGAGTAGATGCGCATCATAAACTGAAAGATTATGGAAAATCACAGGGAAAAAATTTGGGATTCGGTAGTTTTTGTTGCAATAATCATGCGCTTCACCGCAATTTGCGCCTATGAGATGGCAATGATCACGAACCTTGTCATCATGCAACTCAACATCGCAAATGTGACAATGTGTTGCTTTCAGATAAGCTAATTCATCATCGGGTGTCATTTTAATTCACTTTTTTGCATATTCTTCTGACTTCATATTCGATATAATTAACAAAGATCTCGGATACATCTTCATCCGGTGATTGAGCTGTGCACCGAACTAGTTTAGGCTTCATGATACTTTATCAAATAACAAAAGCCTAAAGGCTTATGATTTTGGTATTGATTCGTGAAACTCACACTCTCATCGCGAGAACAATTTGAGATTTTCTCTGTTGTGCACTCAAAATCAGCATAAACCACGAAAGGAACTTGCATGTTTCTATTATAATTCTTGAATTTGAGAAACACGGGATAATCTACCTCTTCTCCGTCTTTATCTTTGTTCTTCGGAAATTCTGTTTTCACTGGTTTGTGACTACAACAATTATCAAGATGCTTCTCTAATGCTGTTTTATTAAGGAAGTGATTTATACATCGATCACAGAAGAATCTAGCGGATTTATGTTTACTAACCTGTGAAGAAAGTAAGGTTTATGCTCCACTAGTTCAATTAAGCGGCTAGTCTTAACATTAAATACTACTGACATGTCATTTGCTTCGGTTATAGTCCCTATTAAAGAATGAAAATAACCAGAATTTTCATCTATTTGGCCAGTAACGCAGCAGGATTCTCTTTGAACAATTTGCAGGTTAAGATATATTTTAATTTGATTAGCTTCTTCTGCTGATTAATTAGACCAACAAGTTTAGCTTTCGAGCTCCTGATAAATGTCTTCATCATAACCCTCAACACCATCTATTCTAAAAGTTTTCAGGTACCCCTTTAAAGCCGTTTCCTTTTGTCTCGGCTCAAACTTTTCTGCTTGTGTGAAGAGTCGCTCAACATCATTCTTCAACTTGTCAACTCTTTCATCAACCGTGGTTCTGATTGGTTCAGGGACAAAAGAATTTAACCAGTCTGTAAACTTGTTGATCTTCCCACTAATTTGTTTTGTTGTTTTAGCAGTTAAGCTTTTCAGTGTTGCTATCTTCCTCCCTGCGGAAACAGGTACCGGTTTAAGAATCGGAATATTAATCTCAGTGAGCGCTTCGTCGAGAATGTTAGAAGAATTTCTCTTTCGATCAAATAATTCTTGTTCATGTTCGCTTTTTCTGTGTTTGCTGTAGAGATGAAAGCCATACTGCTTTGCGATTAACTTCAGCTGTGGTACTTTTTTGTTTTTTCATTTTTACACAAATAAAAAAATGGTTTTTTTCAAAAAAACCCAAATATTTTGCTCACGAAGCAAAGCTAAAGACAAAGTCATAAACAGAGCCCGCGACAGAGTCGTTATGTTAATCAATACCACATCTTTTGTTTTGTTTCGGGTCTTAATCACAGCTTCGGACTTCTGGTTTTCATTTGCTGTGAATTGCGAAGCAGAAGCAACATTTTGGATTTAATGTGCTTCGTTCACTGTTTTACCCGAGCTCTGCCTAGACCTTTGGTCCGAGCCCTGCCTGTGCCTCATGTATAAATCGAAAGTTGTTAAATCTATTCCAACCACAGATAGAACAGTCATAAAGTTAATTTTTGGAAGCCATAAGCCTGAATCTCCTTCTTCTTTGCTCTCAGCTTCTTCCGCCTCACGTTTCTGCTCCTTACTAGCGCCTCACGGGCCCTCCTATTATACTCAGCTAGCTTACGACCCGCGGCTACTTTTTTAGGATCTTTTGGTGTTTTTGTTGATGCTTTTACTGCTGGTTTTATTTTTGTAATTTGATCAATCTCAGCTGGAGAGACAACATTTTCTTGGTTTTCGGTTGACATTGTTTAATATATTAATTCTGCTAGCATTTGTTGCGATTTTCTTGAGATTCTGCAGGCAAAGTGCCTAGTAAACTAGGGCTAAACTATTAACAATTTCACCGCATATAACAAGGAGCTTCCGGAGAAATGTTTAAAACTAACATTTAAGGCTTTAAAAGTAAGACAATGAGTTTCAGAGAAGGTGAGCGAGAACGTGTTACGGGAAGCAGCCTCAAATCTCAATTGAGTTTTATTATTATGTGCACAGCTGAATCAACTTACTTGTAAAATACTGGAACACTCTCGCCAAAGAACTGGTAATTAATAGAAACGCTTTCCTTTATCTGTCATTAACCTTTTCAAGCTCGCTGGCACAGGTGCGGCCACACACTGGGCAGACAATACCCGAAGAAGAATTGTGTGCTCTTTCCTTTCTAATACTTCTCTTCAAGTCTAGATCTTGCAGGCGTTTCTCCTCAATTGCTGTAATCCCATTTTGCGTTTCCTGTCTCCAGGCAACACGATCTTTCGCAAGGGATTCCCATCCAGGAATGGGGATATTGCAAATACGTAAGGATTTCTTCAGGCAGTCCTTGTAACGCTTTCGCTGACCCCCTTGCTTGCATTTGCCAGTGGCCAGTTCGGAACAGAAGACTTGTTTAGGTAAACGGCTGTCTTCCATACGCATTACGTGACCAGACCACCGTAGCTGCGCCTTCGTGATCAAAGCTTCTACACCAGGGAGGTTTGCACGACGAAGGACATCTTGATTCGTTACTTTTTCCATCCATGTAATGCACAGGATCTTGCAAAAGCAACGGAGATGAAACTGTTCTAACTTCCTTAGGTGTCTGCTGTAACATGTCCAAGACTCGCATCCATAGAGGAGTGAGGACAAGACAACGGCTCTGTAGACAGCTATCTTTGTTTTCTCTTTTAAACCCCGCTCACTCCAAACTCTTGACCACATGCGTCCGAAAGAGTTGCTAGCTTTGGACAAGCGAATAGCGATTTCCTTGTCAAGACTTGCGTCTGAAGAAAGACAGCTACCAAGGTAAGTGAAGGTCTCTACATTCTTCAAGGTAGCATCGTCTATGCTAATTAAGGCTCTGTCACACAGGTGGCAGGTGCTGGCTGGTACATGACCACTGATTTTTGGATGCTTACTGTCAGGCCGAAGGCTTTAACAACAGAAGAGAAGCAGGTGGCTAAGCACTGCAGATCGGACTCGGAATGCGCTGCAAGCTTACAGTCATCAGCAAACACGAAATCTTGGATAAGGGCTTCGCGGACCTTTTAGTTGGCTTTCAAACGCCGGAGATCAAAGAAGCAGTTATCAGTTCTGTAACGAATTCTAATGCCGGCATCTGTGTTGACAAGGGCACTGGATAGCATTTCAGCAAACAAGAGACTGAAGAGGGTTGGGGCCAGGACACAACCTTGCTTTACTCCATTTGTAACAGGGAAAGGATCAGACACAACACCATCATGGATCACTCTAGCCATCATACCATCACGGAACGATCGAACCATTCTAATGAAGTTGGGAGGACAACCTAGTTTAGCAAGGATGGACCACAAGCCCGGTCGACTAACTGTGTCAAAAGCCTTGGTAAAGTCAATGAATAGCATGTACAGATGTTGATGCTGTTCGACACATTTCTCTTGTATCTGTCTGACTGCAAAAATCATATCAGTGGTGCCTCTGTTCTTCCTGAACCCACACTGACTCTCGGAGAACACACTGTCAATTAGGTGCTCAACAATCCTGTTCAAGAGGACTCGAGCGAGGATCTTACCTGCAATGCTGAGGAGGGAGATACCCCCGTGATTATCAAAGACAGATTTATCACCTTTGTTCTTGTACTAGTGCATGATACTTGCGTCTTTCAGATCCTGCGGTAACTCTTCCTTTCTCCAGAAGTACTGGAAGATGCCCGTCAGATGCCCTACGAGGGCTAGGCCTCCCATTTTATATATTTCTGGAGGGATTCCATCAGCACCAGAGGCTTTACCTGTCTGAAGATGGTCGATGGTTTTCTCAGTCTCAGCGACTGTTGGACACCTGTCAAGAGCAAGGATGATGGGACGTTGACGGATATTAGAGATCGCGGTTTCCTCCACATTTGATACCTTATTCAACAGCTGATTGAAGTGTGCTGACCAGCGCTCTAAGATAAGTGCCTTGTCGGTTAACAGTGTGCCATCCTCTGCTCGAATGGGAGTCAGACTCTTAGATGTTGGCCCATAGAAAAAGAGACAGTAAGGTAAAGTTAACATCACTGATCCTGGGCTAGCAAAAGAAGTTTTTTGAGAGCCATGAGTTGCCCAAGCGCCACGACCCCCCTCTCGGTCCAGCCGTAGATGCCAGAAGGGATGCAAGCACAACTTTCTGGTTTCGACTGGACTACAGGAGTTGCCGGAATTGATGATGTGTAACATCAGCATACCGCCGAAGGGACTCCATCTCCTGATTTTTCCTCAGGGTTGTCTCCCGAAGCCTTGCCCTTGAATGGGTATTGCCGCAAGACAGCGGAGGTTTGTAGTCAGAGTTTTCCTTTACCTAGATGAGCTACCTTCCAAGAATGACGAGGCTCATCTGCCCGAAGCATCTGGTTTTGTGGCGCCAGAGTACCGCCTTTCGCCCCTTCTCCTATTAGTAAAATAACAGTTCCGCCGGACTTAGAAACTAAGCCACTCGAGAAGGCCAGGAGCTGGACTTGTAAGAAGCTGATGGAGACGCATGCCATGTGGGTATTTTATAGGAAGTAGGAGCTTAACCCCACTACCACCCACGGCGTAACAACTTTGGAACCAATTCTCTTTCCATTCCATGCGTTCTCTTTACGTGCTTGGTCAAGTACCACTTCATAAAAAACTGCTTATGACAATTTGTACCGTCTTGTTCCATGTATCTCTTTGTGACGTTTTAAACTACATTGGTTGGTAAAGTGTTTGCTAGAGATCTCACATCGAAACTTTCTGGCGATAGAAGTTGTTCAGTCTCAGTAACCCTCTCTTGATTTTCGTCACCATCAGATTTAGGCTTTGGCAGAGAGTCCTAAATGTAAACAGAAATGAAATATTATTGTTAAATCAGGATTCATGTACAAAGATACATGGCAGTTCCGTAACTGTGTACTGAATGATCAATGCAAAACATGCAAATCGTGTTCTCATACCTCAAAATCGACGATTGTCAACGTCAGCAAACAATCAAAAGCAAGCGGAATAAGCAGCTCGGGAATAGAAGTCCTCTTAATTAGTTGTTGCCAGGCGTCTAAACTTGAAAACCTGGTGTATTGTAGCTTCTCAACACTGCTGAGAAACTCATTGTACTCTATTGTGCACGTGTTATAAAAGAACAATAAAGAAACCGTTAAAGTAGCACACTAAGTTGTAGATTTTTTAAATCTATTAATTGCAATATAATCACGATCCATGAATAAAACAATACCCTTTAGTCGTTCGAGAGGCCCTGCCAAATTGATTGACACTTTCCGCCATTCTCTCATTCGCATGGATGCCACAATTCCCTCATTCGTATTGATGCCACAATTCCCTCATTTGTATTGATGCCACAAGTCCCATTTATGGATGCCACAATACGCTAGTAGGGGGACGCTCCTTAAGAGGTTAATTTATGGATGCCACAATACGCTATTAGGGGGGTAAACTACTTATACATCTCAACGATTGCGTAGTGTTCTGGCCTATCTGGAAGAGTTCTTCTTTTTCTAGCTTCTCACAAATGATCTTGCCCGGTAGAGACGCTTGCATCATACCAAGTAATTTTTGGTACGTTTACAGTACTTGTTTTCTTCGTTTGTGGATTCAGAGTCTCATTATTATTTAATCGATGCCTTTCTGGATTTTAAACCGACTACCTGGTCCAGTTTGTTTTCTTGCGGCGTACTGGTGCTGTTGATACTAACATATGCTCCACAAGAACCAAACATATCATACAAGATTTGTTTATCAGCCTGTGTGTCTCTCTTGTTTTATGTCCACCAGAATGCAGGCACAGGGCTCTCGGGTCACTTCACTACCGGCAGGCATAATAGTGCTTGTCAAATATTTATTCTATCTCCAACTATGCCAATTTGTTTCCGATCACTTGGACTTCGAAACAGGGCAATGCACTGAGTATTATGGCTGATATCTATGTTGTATTTACCCTTAGGGAACATATTTTGGAGAAGGAGAACAATACTTGCACTTCTGTGACAGCCTTGAGTAAAGAGTCTAGCTACAATCAAGCCTCAATCATCAAATCGTCCAGAATTAAGAGGTTGTTAAACTTTGTGTCAACTTAACGCAGGTCTTTAGAAAACTTGGGAATAACGCAAACGAAGAAAATTTCAGACCGTAACATTCTCTTCGTCTTGTCATATTTATCTTGCCATTGGCTGTAACACTAAAGAGTTCGCCTTGCTTCTCTTCCTCGTATGAAATGCGGTCGTTTTGCAAAATCTACTGAACAAAATAAGTTTTCCATGACTGGCTCGGTCCTACGACAAGAAGAGAAAACTTGTGACGGAAGGCAAGTTCCGGGTAGGATTTCGTACTCAACACAGACGTTTGGATAATTTTTTCTGACCTTTGAAGGAGATATGCAGGAGGAGGCCTTTTTTCCGGTCTAGAGTGTACTTGCGGTTTCATACGATTGGAAGGAGAAGGAAGGCTTGGTTGTCATGATGATAACTTTGCTTGCTTTAGCAACAGCTCTTGCTCCTCGTTTGTTTCGAGATGGTGCTTGTAATAAGTGTGTGCTGAGATTTATTAGACCCGGTCGACCGCAAAGCGGGCATGTCCTGGCGAACCTTCGAGGCATAGTACTACCTACCATATAAAACTACGTGGAATTTTGACCCCTATCTATACTTATCCGTAACAACAGCTGTGTTACTTAGCATATTAAAAGGACGAGATGAATTTGTGTGTGTTCAAATCAGCAGGTGATAGTAGCTTGTTTTTGAAAGGTTCTATGGGGGTTCTGTAGAGGCTCTGTGGGGATTCTGTGTGGGTTCTGTGGGGGCTCTGTAACTCAAGGGTTTTATTGAGTTTCACCGCGGATACAACAAAAGTAATATGCGAACGTAAAAATAGCTATTTTCGTAAATGACGTCACCGGCAGAAACTGGAACGTAAACCTTTTAAATACAAAGAAACGGCTTAAAACAACTCATTTGATTCCGCAACTCGAACAAGTCTAAACACAACTCTAGAGTGACGTCATCAATATGGCTGATTTCGATGAAGACAGCAATGATTGGGTCCTGAGTGTAAGATCTGCGACTACTGACACGACGTGCTCAGGCAGTGAAATAGAATCCACATGTAAGACTTAAGATGAAGGCGATGATGAAAGTCAGTGGTCAGCTATTCAAGATGAAGTGTTGGCTCTTCATGAAGAGGAACTAGAAAACCTGGTTCACGAACTCCAAGAAAACGGACAAGCCATAGATGCTGCTGACACACTAGCATAACAAGATGCTTCCTTTTTACAGAAAAGAACTAAGAAAGATTCTGTTAGAAAAACTTGAGTGGATACACAAGATGAAGAAGGATCCCTATTACTGCGAAATTACAAAAACATAACAAGACCTTATCGACATGGATGGTTATGACTGGAAAGAAGCAACTGAAGCTGGTATTCATAAGCAAAAGTTCTTATTGAATAAACTATTCGCCGAACAAGAGATTCCAGGCGAAGAAGATGTCCTGGGGATGTTAACTGAAGAGCTTGTGTTAAACTTAAAGATGACCTACACATTCTCCGCTTGACGGAAAATGTGACTATCAGTTTCTCTACAGTTTTGATAAAAGAAACGAATAATGTTTTCGTTGACTTAAATATTTCCCATTTGTTTTCAACCAATTTTTCAATCAACAAACAAACTTCATTGTCAAGTTTATTTATTGTTATAATATTGTTTGCGATTACATGAGTATGAATAACAAAAAAAATAGTTGTATGATCAGCTAACTTAACCGCCAGAGTCCTCGTTTTTGTTACCGGAAGTGAAATTGTTTGACGTGCGGCGTACTTTAAGAGTGAATTTCTCGAGACAGGTTTTTGCTAAAACTGCGACAACGCAAAGGATCAATGCTCCCCCAATTTTTAACGTAATACCGTTAAATCTGGAAAGTTCATAAAACAATAGCAGAAGATGAAAACCGTCCTGGCGAATTTTGAAATTCTGCTCCGATCATTTTTTATGACTCAATCACGACAGTTTTGTACGCTGTAAATAAGGCATTTTCTTCAAATACCTGTAAAACATTAACAACACATTCAATTAAAAATCGCCAGGAGGGAATTAGAGTAAAAATTGTGCTGAATCTCATAAACAAACTAAAAATGGTTAAAATTGAAACTGACAGCCGAATTGACGTCTAGAAGTGAAACTAACAATTTGAACTACGATGCTCGCATTCATTTATAAATCAAAATTTTCAAACAATTTTTTCACTATCATTTAGATAATTTTATAAGCTTTCCATCGATATATAGGTTTGTGGGTATCCGATGCGTATAAACGGAGTTACGTACGGAAAACTGAAAACACCGCTCAAGGTGAACGGTAACCTAAATACTAAACCGCAACGCGTCGTTCGCATATTACTTCAGAGCTGAAACAAAAACGTGATGAAAGATGTTTATGCGCAATCGACATTTTTAAAATAAAAATAGGAAGAAGTCATCCCAAAGGTGTCAAAGTTTTGGGTGTGCTGGAAAGGAATAAACAAAACACGCGAATTAATCTACGGGAAGGAGTGAGCAATGGCGGAAGCGCGTTGTATCATTAAAGATGTTGTCAATAAAATATTTGGCATTTCGAAATTTTCCTCCTCAAATAAATGCATCCCCCACAATCTTAAACTTTATAACTTTCATCTGAGGCAATCAACTTCATTGCTTGGGGTTCTTATATCATCTTCAATTATGGCCGAGAGCGAAGAGGTCAACTCGGTTCATGTCGAGCTTCTCAAGACACTGTAGAGTTTGTGGCAACAAACTTTCAAAAGCAAAAACAAAGTATGGATATAGCTACCAATGCCAGAATTTTCAACAACTCTTCACAAACGCAGGCCGCAATTTGATCATCGAGAAGGAAGCCCCGGCTATTCATCCCCCAAGCTTTTGTCACCAATGTTACTGTGTTATGGTAAATGGGAAGCGAGCTATCGAGCCCGTATTTTGGGAAATACACAGTGATGAGAATTGTAGCACGTGTAAAAGATTCGAACAATCTAAGAAAGCAGGCAGGCCATAAAGGGCAGTGAGAGGCGGCGGGGGGAGAAGCCATAAGGGAGCGTTCATAATTTATCTAGAGGGGGGCTTTGATGATTTTGGGGGAGGGGGCATGACTTTTTTCTGTTAGGTTTTAAGGGGGGCTATCAAAAATTTCTTCATATGTTGTGGAAGGTGTAAGGGGGGGCCATCGAATAATCAATGAAATCTTCAATCACTGTTAAATCATGTGAGCAGGATTGGATACCGACTAATGAAACGCAAAGCTTGTGGCATTCTGATGTAGCAACTTCTTTTAGCTGGCGATTGTGCTTGTTCTGAATCACTGCCGTCACTCTCATTTGAACTTGCACTGTCACTTCTTGACGTTTCTTCACTTTCAGTGCATTCAAGTGCTCCATGTTTCTCCCAAAACATCTTCATCTTCATCGCTTTCCTCATCGTCAGATGCAGGCTTGTTACCTTGTAAAGGAGCTCCCCTCTAATGCTCAAAGACGCCATAAGAGGTCAACTTGTCTCTTTAAGATGAGTGGCTATCGTCATTTTTTCATTTTTAAGTTTTTTTTTCCATGGAAGTGAGTGTTTTTTGAGATAGGTATTGAGTTCACATACATAAATGGAACTCAGCCCCCCAGTAAGTACAAGTTCGTTACGATTGTAATCTTCATACGTTTTTGCTTCTCTGTTTTGATGCTGGTTACTTTATTCCTTAAAGACTTCAAAATTCAAGATGCTTCAGGTGGTCGACATAGGTAAAAATTTGACAAGATCTTCTGAAACAACAAAGGTACGAGAAAACTCTTGAATTTCTTTTGCTGTTTCAAGCTTTTTTCTACTGAAGTATTTCTTAATCTGGGCTCTTGGCATGTAATCATCCACTGGTCTTATTTTCCCATCTAGAGAATGTGTTGGCGAATTGAATACACTTTTGGACTTGAATGTCTCTACATCAGGGAAGGGGCGCGGTATTCTGTCCATCATCATGGCCGGACCTAGCCATACACTTGCACATGATCTGCACTGCTGCCCTTTTCTAATTTTGCAGGTATCTTTGAGAAATTCCATGTACAACTCTCCAATCTCATAATGATTACTTACGTAAGAATTTATCTAATCCAGAAAATTCGAATCAGGTATGTCAGTTCTTGAATCTTGAGATGCCTTTATGTATTCTTTTTCATAGAACACTCGCCTTTTATTTTAGCTTCCTTTTCAATACTATACTATTTCTACAATAATTCGTGCAAATGCTATAATATTGTTATTTTGGAGACACATAGGGCCTTGTTTATATTTCCCATAGGGTTTGAGGTGATAGTGGTTGAGGGGATGCTTGGGGGGGGGGGGGGGGGCTATAA
>JAOBRG010360018.1:0-12687 GCA_027574985.1 Umimayanthus nakama
CATTGTTGTGGGGAACAAAAGAAAATTTGTTATTCAAATCATCTTTAAATGACGTCATACTTGCAGCATGTAGGACTAAAAAGGTGTGATGTGGTTTTCGCAAAACAAGATGCACATGCAATAAATTCAAAAGAAAATTGGTTTCTTTTTGACAACCCCCCGCTCCCCCAAGAATTAAAATCTTTTAATTTTAAGAAAGCCGGTTATTTCTAGAAAGATAAAATATCTGCCCTCGCCAAAACGTCACGGGGTTAGTTTATTAAAAATAAGTTAACCAATACTCACTTTTATTTGTTCATAGTCTTTGATAAAGGCGTCAGAAATTTCACCGCGTGTATAATCTTGTCCCTGGAATAACGTCGTTCTTAAACGCATGGAACCGTCATGTTGGATGTTGAACTATGGACAATAGAAGTGAGCATTCAGCGGACTTTTCGTAAGTTTTTTATCAAATTTGGAGGGAGGAACATTGTTATCTGGAGGGAAGCAGGCATTGAGTGGGAAGGGTGTGGCGGGGATGTGTGTGTATAGGGAGGGGGGGGGGGGGGCTGCTTATTAGAGAGGGACTTTGGTAGTGACGGAGCTTATTAAAGAAATTTGGATCCGAACAGTAACATATCAGTAACTTGAATGAAAGAAGGTCATAAATGCCCGAAAACGACAATTTTAACGCCAAAACTAGAAAATTTTCTGCCGTATTGTAGTGACACAAGATCGCGCGTCTTATATCGCGTTCATACCAAGCACTAAACACGATTATATTAAACCGGTTCGACATTAAAGTGTTGCTTTTGTAATGTGTTCATAGGTTTTTTCATACACAGACCATGTATAGACCAAACAGCAACACTGAGAATCATCATTCAACGGTCTGTAGAGTCAGTGGAATTCGTCTTCAGTTGTATATAATTTTTGTAAATGTTTAAAAGACATTTAACAACTGACCTCGATCAGAAATCTTTGTGAAAACTAATACCGCATGATGGAATACCTGAAAAATTTATTGCTATTATTAAGAGTACCTATGATAGAATGACTTGCTGAGTATTGTATGAAAGGAACCTTACAGACAGGTTTGTAGTAAAAACAGGCGTGCGACAAGGCTGTTTGCTGTCCCTCTTCTTGTATCTGATAACTGTGGACGTGTTCACGAGAAAAGTACAGAAAGGAGTAAAAAAGGCATTTGGCGGGCGAAATGGAACCAGTTGGACAATTGGGACTCTGCCGTTTATGTTGCTTTACCAGCGCGTAGTTACAACCACATGCAAGAGAAGACTACCAAAATGGAGGAAGTTTGGCCTTTCAGTTAACAAGGATAAAACAGAGTCAGTTAGAAAGAACACCATCGGTAACAGTCCTCTATTAACTGAACGTAGGAGAAGGGAGCCATCAAAAATGTTTCATCATATTACGTACTGGGAAGTATTAATTGTTAGCACCGACGGAGAAACGGATGAAAACGTTAAAGCGAAAAAACGAAAAACCACAGCATCTTGTATTGTATTTCAGAAAATTTGGAGATCTAGAAACATAACAACATTGACCTAAGTGCGAGTTTTTAGATCTAATGTCAAACTGTCTTATTTTAGAAGCTTGAAGGACTTTGGGGGCATTTGAAAGAAAGTCCTAGTATTTATTAACAAGTTACTTAGAGGAATTCTGAAAACATGGTGGCCAGAAACTATCAGGAATGAAAACTATGAAGATAATGGGACAAGAATCAGCTAAATGTACATTCAGAACCAGCAGGAGGAAATGGGCATAAATCGGCCACACCTTGCGAAAACCAAAAAAATATATCACTAAAACAGGCGCTGGCATGGAACCTATCAGAAGAGCGAAGCCATGGAAGACAAAGGCAAAAATGGAGATGAGAGATGGAGTAAAGCTGGCAGCAGAGGGCTACATCTTGAAAGACTGAAGATGGGCCGAAATGTGTGGTTCAAAAAAATTCAATAACTCCCCCCCCCCGGCAACCCTGTAGCTAACTCTGTTGGTCATGAATCGAGGAAAACCTGCCTTACCTATTTATACCTAGTGTTTTTTGATGAAAATAATGTCAGTATTTCATTCAAGGTATGTTGGTTCTCAGTTAGGCCCTGTTTACCTGGAAAGCCTGCCTAACCAAGATATCTTGGCTCAGTGGGTGTCCCTTCTCTATTTAACTCTAACATTGCGTTTACATGTGAACTGAGATATCTGTGCAAGCTGGGTGCCCCAGCTTCTGGCGAGGGCACCCACCTCACCAAGTACTTACATTTTTATCATATTAACACATCACACCTGAGTTATCTTGGTGAGGCCAATTGATGCCAGTGGTCCATGCGACATTTAACTGACCCCATCAGGCGAGCTGGCAGTTTTGCATGCAAGCACAAGATATCTTGGCACTCACCCAACTGAGATATCTCAGTCAGATGGGGTATCTTTCTCCATATAAACAAGGCCTATATGTAAAAGCAATGAAAATGATCTAGTAACTTCTATTGAATATTTTGATAGAAATTCCACCATTACATGTGGGTTGTGATGATGGGAATTTTTGAATGCAAACCCACTTGAACCATTGTGCACAAAAAAAGAAATTAATAATCATCTACAGGCTACATACTAGTGTATCATGTGAAAACTTATTCAATCGTGAACTCCTTTCATCAGAAGTCAACTGTCTAACTTAGAAAATTTTCTTTTGGTCAATAATGTTGGACAATGTTAATTCCTAAGACAATTATTTCTGAAAGCGAGTGTGTATTAAAGCTAATAAATTAATGCAACCTGAAATACCAAAGTGAAAGGCACTTCGTCATTTATTTTTTTTTACCCTGTCAGAGTGCAAACACAAATAGTTGCTAGATGACTCACCTGTTGAGGTGCTGCAACAACAAATACACTGAAATCCATCAGCTTATTCAAAGTGTTGTGAATGCATGGGAGCAAAAATAGTCACTCGTCTGTACCCACTGTACCAAGTCAATGGAACCATCTTACTCTTTGCCTACCGTAGCCACATCATGACAGAACTGTGATCCACTCATGACATTCCTAGATTTGGAAAGCAAAGAACACACAACACTTTAGTTCCTGGAATTTCTTAATTCACTCAACACCAGGTTTCCATCAGATCAAGAACAAACATTAAGCGTTTCAATGTGGTTCTTGACTTTAAACAGTTTTCTGGAAAAATAGAGCAGCATACTCAAATCTAGCTCCACCAGCATACAATTCAGTCACAAAAGTTGATGCAAACTATTTAATGTTCTGTCTGTTCGCTCAGCCATTAAGTTTTATGTTTTCTTCTGTTGTTTTACAGCTGCCAGATTGAATGTAATCCATTTGTACAATGACTCATAGTGTAACATTTTATGAATAATTAGACCTGGAACAAAGTAAACTTGCTAAGTCATTTGACAGGATTCAAGATGGTGAAAAATATTTGCATAGCCTGCATAGCTGGCAGTCTTGTGAGAGGCAGAAAATTTGGTTTCTGGCGCAAAGTTAGGGAGCAGGCACCATACTGGACGAGCTCTCATCTCTCCAGTATCTTCTTTTGAGCACCCCCAAGACAAACTTCCTTGAATATATATAAGTTATATTGGCAACAAAAAAATATTTAAAACCAAATTCTTATTTCAAGACATGCATTCTGGAATTCTGCGCTGCCGTGATTTCGTGGAAATTCGTGGAATCTCTGAAGAATCGCAGAATTGTGTTCAAATCGCGGCATTTTGTCTCGGGCAAGCCTTGTAGTACAATTTGCTGTCATGTAATTGTGTAAAACTTACTCCATTTTAAAGCTGCCCTAACAGAAATGAGACACTTTGATACTTCTTCCAACAGCATTCAAGACATGATCGGTGAGGCGTTGTTCAATCTATTGACGGGTTGTGCTTAAACACGGAAACAGAATCGGAAATAGAAACAGAAACAGATGATGGAAATATATAGCACAGAATACTAAAACATGGAATTAGCTAAAATGAAAATGAAGCAAAAATATATAGACAAATAAACAAATAAATAAATAAATAGTTGTGAGATATGGCAATAACCAACCTGTGGTTGCATTTCCCATAAACAAATTGTTTGCAGCTGAACGCAAAAGCTTTTGTCATTCAACTGGCAGTGATCGCGAGTCACGCGCAGCACTGACCGGTGGCGGCGTGTAAAATAAATATATGTTATTTACCGGCTTGGAGGTCTGTATAGGGAAAAACTGTGACCGAGGTCTGAATATGCTGACCGAGGCCTCTGGGCCAAGGTCAGCATATTCAGGCTGAGGTCACAGTTTTTCCTTATACAGACCGACCATAAGCTGGTAAATAACTTATTTATTTTTTCCTCCAACGGATAAGCACATCAAGGGATGAACCAGAGGCGAAGCAGCACAGGTTACCGCGACCGTGGTCAGATATAGGAAAATCTTGCCTGCTCACGAATTTGCTAAGAACCAATCATAACTCAGTATTTGTTACTGTGACCGCAGAGGAAAAAATAAAAACAAATATTTCGATTGCCATCCGAACCTACAGCTAATGTAAGGCTGCATGTGTGACAGCAATTTCATATGAACAATTCACAAAAAGAGGGGCAGGATCAAACATTTTTGTCATTTTTATCAACGTATTCATGTCTGCTTTTACAGGACAATCTAAATACACATGAGCGTTTGTGGTAACACGCCTGAATACACATTTCTAGAATGTCCCACGCTGCAGTCACGTCAGTTAATTTTATAGAAATGTTGTTGCAGTTCTTTATGAATCTCTCAGAAATGATTTATATTTTTTGGTCACATTAATTTAAACATAAGCCCTGTATACACAGCACAAACTAACCGGTCGACTCAAGTTGAAACTAACCAGGAATGTGTTTACACAAAACTTTTTTAAAGTAACACAGGTTGAACTTGGATACGCAGTGTTTACACGACAGAAACTAACCTGGGATAGTTTAACCTGGTATAGGGCCTGTTTATATGAGCCCGGTTTGCCTGGAAGCCCACTGAGGTGGGATCCTGCCTAATTTCTATTTTGCTAATAAAATTTGCTGTTGCGTCTACATGAAAGATGAGCTGGTTCAGTGGGATCCCACTGTGAGCTGCCGAGATCTCGGCATGGCGGGCCAGATATTTTCTCATGTACACACTCTATCTTGGCGAGGTGGGACGAAAAAATTATTACTGTGCATGCATTGGTTTATCCGCGTGACACAAATGTTACACAGATGGTGGGAAAACAACTTGTGAGTAAATGCATGACAGAGACAAAATCTTATTTCAAAAAACTAGAAACTTAGTGGGAAAGAAAGCCTGTTTATTTTCAGACAGCCAAATGTTTCTACTAATATACAACAAAGAAGTTATTTTTATCGGATAAGTACATTATCTGTCCGAAGCATCATTGCAGAAATATTTTGAAACTATAGCCTGCTTAGAAATGTACACAAGCTTACTGTTTGAATCAAAATGTAGAGGGAACCATTTTAAAAGGTCAAAATATATATCATACCACATCACAAATAAAGCAGTGCTGACCAGTGCTTTTAAAAAATTGAACAAAAGTGAGAAGATTGATTGCCAAATAGGTTTAACTTTCTTGTTTTGCTGGTCATCCATACATTTTGTTAATGATTACATTTAACATAAAACGTCCCGGTGTGCCGGGACAAGTTTCATCCTTAGAAACATGCAAAAAATCATCTCGTTCAAACGGGCCAGCGCGGAACCGGGCTCATACAAACAGGTCCTAAGTTTGTGCCGTGTAAACAGAGCTATAGTAACTCACCTTTTAAAAGCGAACTTCAAAAAATCGCAATTGATGTTGTAAGAAAGATCTTTTGACCTTCAAAGTCTACACAAAAAAAATTTGGATTTCTTCATGTTTATTTTTTTTCCCGATCGACGACCACCCTTCAAATTTAAAAAAAAGTGCTCCCGGATATTAAATTGGTTTGACCTTTAATACTTTAAAAAAAACCTACCAAAGAAAACCCATGTTTGGCGTAAGTTCAGATCGGTTTGAAAACAGAATGCTTCCAAACGAATTCAAAATGCCTGGGATGCACGACTTCGTGGACATGCAGTAACACAGGTGGGTTGGATTGAATTTATAGTTTGTATATCTGATACTTGTATTAACTCTATAACCAAGGTCGCCAGCTGCCTAACAACTTTGTATTTCGGTGAGAAACTTCAGCTTACTTTCCGTATCAATTTGTCGGCTATTTACCTTTTTTCACGTTTTCATTTTCACCTGACTCAGTATTCTTTTTTAGCTTTTTCTGTGTTTTAGTATTCCATGCCAGATTTCCATCATTCCATTTCCCTTATTCCGTGTTTAAGTACAATCCCGCATATCACCTTCTTTGGATCAGTCGTCTGCAAATGGTGTATGACCAAAGGTCGAAAGCTAACTTAAAACCGATGAAAGATGAACTATCTTTTATTTGTAGAAACAGGCTAAATGTTTTTTCCTGCTAGTTCAAGTTGTAGATTAAATCAAAACACTTGTAAGTTCTAGATATCAGAAAATTGTGTGAAAGTATTTTGAGACAAATCTTATTTATAGAACAGTCAAATCCGCGATCGTCTGCAACTCTCCCCGAGCTGTGGCAATAAACAAAGTAGTTACTTGCGAGAAAACGCCATCAAATTTTATAGAGCAACAAAATAAATATTACCTGAAGTCTTTTTATTCAACTTTGTTGTTTCAAAAGCAAACAGCGTGATGCATACAATTTCTTGCGGGAAAACAATTTCAAGACAACAACTATTTTAATTTACTTGCAGTTCCAGTGCTAGCTGCACTCCTAAAAATTTTATTCCTTTTTTTCTCGGTTTTACAAGCATATATTTAACAGAACTATGATTAAGTTCCTTGAAAACATTTTCAAAAAGAAAACCAAACTTTCGACCCAAATAAATGTATTTCTGAATGATATCTGGATTATGAAATGCCAGACACGTAAGCGAGTGTTGATCAAAAATCAGTGCCGATTTCTGGAGCATCCAACAGAGTAACATAGTGACAACTTTCTGCTGGTTTTATCTGTTGTGATTTGTATTCTGACCCAAATCATAACACTGGATAAACATGTACCGATTCGTCATTAGAACAGTGACAAAAGTGTCATAAGCGGAAATATGAAATACTATTAAAGAGCAAGTCCACAAAATATTGACAAATGCACCATGCTCATACATGTATCTTTTTAATAGCATTTTTTTATAACACTGTGTCAACTGTTAGCCTGATAAAATTTAAGTAGTCTGCTGCTGTTAATAGAAGCTTTCCGCAACAAAACTTCAGTTTATTGCTGCATAAACTAGTTATTTTTGCCCACGAAATTTTAATTTTTTGCGTGGAATTTTAATTTTTTGCCACCGAATTTCGACTTTTGGTCACGGAATTGGTCAGAAAAATTCCAGGGATATAACTTTTTTCCCACGGAATTCCAGAGTGCCTGCAAAGAAAAGAGCACGGAAACCAGAGCAATAACAGTCCAACAAACAATCACGCAACCTAAATTAAACAGATTGGTTTATAACAGAATTCTAACGAATAGTACATCAGTACCAAGCAATAGTCAGCGGAAGTGGGCTAGGGTCTTAGACTCCTGTCAGAAAACTCCTGTGTATATAGATTGGAAAATAGCATACTCTCTATCTTTCTAATGCACAGCTTCAACTAACTAAGAACATTTCGTTTTAGGTATTTGCACAGGAGAATTCCAAAAAACGTCTTCCTTGCAAAGTGTAATTAAGGTTGAGCCAATTGACAAATGCAGATTTTGCAAAGATGAACCAGAGACTTTAATTCATCTGTTTTTGCGATGCCCATTTACAAAAAATTATGGCAGAATGTGCTTAATTGGATAAACACACATCCTGGCCATGAGAAATAGAACTTCCTGAGAATATGTTATTTGGTCTAACAAGATGTTATACTATATTTTCCCAAGGGGGCGCAACAGGGTAGATTTTGGTGGATATTAGAGGAGTTTGAGAGGATATTTAAAAAGGGGAAAAGGTTAATAGGATGTAACAAACAGTTCCCCTAAGCGAGAAGTGCCACTCCTCGGATAGCATACGAGTGGTCATTAATTCATCCATTAAATATTAACTCCAAGAATTATCACCAAACTTACCTAAAACTCATAAAAACTCAAAACTCCTTTAAAACTATCAATTCCCCCCCACCACTTTTTTTCCCAAATTATCTTCAAAAATTTTCAAATATTTGTGAGCCTTAATCAACTCTATTACTGTGTTCCTATGATTTAGATTTGTGATATTTCCAATATTATTGGAGGTACTAGCCTTTTAGTTTATGACGTCATTGAGCCTGAAAATTCAACCCTACCTTGTTGCTTCCCCTTAAGTAAAACTAGAAAAGAAAAACTGAATCTTACAGCCAACAAAAAAAGAGTATAATAGATAGATAGATAGATGGTTTATTTAAAATTACATCGTAGCCCAAAGGCTGAATTAGGTAACTTTTACAACATATAAAATGACAATAATAATCTATGATAATAAAATTGTTGGTAATCCTTTTTAAATAAAATAGTAAAAGTTATTAAATTTTTAAAACTTCTTCATATGTGAACTACAATTTGAGAAATAATCTATGAATTGTGATAAGATGCGTTGAATTGCCGGGACATTGCGAGTATGAACGTATTATTTGCCTTACTGGTGTGAATGGGCGGTAAAACAAAGGGACAATCGTATCGAAAATTATAAACAACATTTATTTTCTGTGGCAGTAATTTATGTAGCTTATGGTTAGGATCGGCTACTATGGCGTCAAACAGTTAACTGCATAAGTATTTCTATGATATAGAGAAAGAGATATATCCTTTCGAGAAAGAAAACGGGTAGAATTTCTAAAAAAGTTGAGACTGTTTTTTTGTATGTGATTCAAGTTTAATAATTGTATGCAAATGTAAAAGATAAGATTGGAGATTGTAGAGTATGATACCATCATAGACTTTGATTGTAATTAAAATAATGTAAATGAACAGAATTGCATTAGTTTGTAACTAGAGCAAAGTAATATAAAAAGGTTATTAAAAAAATTGTCTGAAGCAATGGGTTTGGTTCTTGTGTGCTTAACCTACTCTAAATTAGTTTATCATTATTACCGGTAAGTGATTCTAATTTGTGCAAACCAATATATTTTCTCTTTTGCATGTATTTTTTACGACTATCATCGATACAGTAAGGCACATCCCATGAGTTACTGTACATCATGTCCCACAAATTTTCGCGAGTTTATTTTTTCACTTGCAAAGACTCGCAGTAAGTACTTTATAATGAGTTAGACTAAACCAATGGTGCTGTACTTGTGAGTTTTTGTGAGTCAATGTGCTAACTATTATAACAAAATTATACAAGAAATTAAGCATTATGTAACAGTTCTAACACTGTAAAACATAGAGTATCAATAATGCTGGCTCATTATCTTGGGTTACAAGTGCTGAAAAGATAAGTTTTTAGGCATATTAACCCTAGAATGGCCAAGCTATTCCCACTAAGAAATGAGGTGGGTATGTACATGTAGGTGCAAGGGTTGGGGGATTTTCAAACCTAAAAATTACTTAATTATTTTTGCGTATATATTGTAGACATTATAAATGATGATACCGGCTAAATTGTACCATCTACATGTAACTCACATAAAATAGAAAGATGTGTTCATAACTGGACTACAGACATTGCAAATTTCATTTTATTGCTTCAAATCTTGGAATGGAAAACCTTGGGGAGGGGGTGGGGGTTAAAGTTTTGATCCCCTCCCTACTAGTACTTGGCCGTTTTATGGAAATGTATTTATATTTAAATACTAATAAAAACAAGTTTGTTGACATCCATACACACTTGTAAGCTACCTGAAGATTAACAATGGTGCGTATATACAACACTGATCAATGATGTTGATACAGAGTATACTGTATATATCATATGACAGATCCTGAAGGGAAAATCTTGACTTACCGGCTTAGACGCTGAGATCAGACGGTCTGTCGTGTACTTCGAAAGATAGAACCACACTTTCCTCCAAGTAGCAAGCCTTTTATCTTCTGAGAAGTCGTGCGCCAATTTACTGCTTGCACATTACTTCCCGAAGTCGAACTGAAACAAACCAAACCTCCACTCGTGCACTCTCGGCGGCCGCCATCTTGGACGTCTGGTAACCGCGAGACATTGAGCAGCGGTCAACCGCCTCAGCCTGCGAGTGGGGCGCGAAAAAGAGAAAATTTCATTTTCATTTTCTCTCTCTTTATTTTTTTTTTCGCGCCCCCACGAAGGCCTGATCGCAGGTTAGTTTAATGGTGACCAGAGGAAAAAAAATTGAAACTTTTGTCTTGCTGTCAATAGCGCCGCTATTAAATTATACTCCTGTCACTATCTGGTATTGTATATAGCTACTCCACATCAGAGGTAATCTATTTTAAAATTGACTTTTTGGTTGTTTCTATTTCAAAACCGGAACAGTGTATATGCCATATCTCCTTTGACCTTTCACCTCAGTTTCGCTGTCAACTCACAAGACCCTCACAAGTCGCTCCGACTCTAGCCATTCAAACTACCGTAAAAGCTCTAGCAAGCCCCCTCTGGAGGTTTCAATTTTTCAAAATAAGCCCCTTTCTCTGATAAGCCCCCCGCCCTGCTTCCCTCCTCAGCCAAAATGCTGTAAGCGTTAAAACAGAAGGTATACTGTGTTAAAAATAGCTTTTTTCTGTTATTCACTTTTTAATATTGTTCGCTATACAACACAATACTTCATAGTTGTTATAAAAGCTGAGACACATTTCAAACTATATCTTTATCTGTCAAAGAATTTTTAATACCCCCCCCCCCCCCCCTCTCTAATAAGCACCTTTGCAATAAGCCCTCCTCCATAAGGCCGGAAGTTTAATAAGGCCTCCGGGGGCTTATTAGAGCTTTTACGGTAGACCAATAACTTTAACAACATCTATATAAGCGCTAGCATAAATACCTCTTATTAGCCGAGTGTGAGGTCCGTACGGCAAGTTATGGACCGAGTTTTTTTCCTTCCTTTTATGGCCCAAGCGCGAAACGCGAGGGCCATGAAAACAGGAAGGAAAAAACGAGGATTCATAACTTGCCGTACGGACTGAGCAAACGAGGCTAATAAGATGTTTATTATATGGCTTTGTTGATTATTCTGTTTTTGAAAAGAGCTAGCGGTCTGTACGGCTACTTACGGACCTGGAATTGACCAATCACATCACGCGAAATCATTCAGCCATATAATAACTAACTGTACACTGCTCGATCCTCTAACTCCAAATATGTATGTCACTGTACTCGTCATAATTATGGATCTCTCCCTTATACCATCCTCGCTACCACATCGTTCCTTCCAAATCGTTTTCACTTCAAAGACGTAGAACCTCCACCACAGCGCAAATGTCTCAAAATGTTTGCTCAGAAATGTCCGCATAATGTGCAAATTGCGTTTGAGTTTACTGAAATATATTGGAGTTCATTGATTTGTTGATTAATGAAATCGCAAATGCGATATTGGTAGGTTTCCCTTGGGCAGACGCAGTGTTCTTTGACCCTCTGGAAATATATCAGTACTCTTCTTATCCCCATAACACAGACCTACCCATAACCCTTGTATATTCCCAAATCCCCCACCTGGAACTTCCAGTGACCTTCCAGGAAGGGGGGTGAGGGGAGTAAGGATGTTCTCTGGAAACACACCTTAGGCGTTACTAAACTGAACAAAGAGTAGGCTGGTAAGGCACTCAAAAAACCTCCGGTTTATCCTCAGAAACCTCAAAAATTCAGTGAGGGCTCTTTTTTTGTTTTTTTAAAAGTTTGACACTTTGATCCGAGTCAGGCGTAATGTAATTTTTTTTTCAATATTGACCAAATCAGCTCGCCCGTACAGTAACATGTTCTTATATCATCGTAATTTTACATACAATGCGAGTCAGGATTAAAAAAAGACAACTCAGCTCTGGTGCGGCGCTTATTCGAGTGTTTCCATAAAACAACGTAATCAGATAACTTGCACCCTGTTGTGAAGTTTCAGCAACAGTCGGGATTGACATTGAGTGAAAACTTGTTGAAAACCTTCCGAAAAGTAAAAGAAACTGTACAATCAAAATGTTTTGTCTCTGCGGTACGAGACTTTCAAACAAGCACCGCCCTTCAATAAGCGACGCACCGGTGACACGAAAAATTAGACAATTGCCGCAGCGGCGGCTATTCGAGTAATTACTCTACATGTACCTGCGGCCCGTCACATCGTTTCATATGCTTTCACAAAAACAAATTACAGATCCGCCCGTTTTCCAGTTTTCCCTTTCAAAGACCGAGGAGCTACTACGAGGTTGGGAACCATTTGACTCTAAGTCGAGGGCTGACAGAACACTTTGTCACACTATTGTAACGTTGAAATATTTGAGGGTAAAGCCTCCCCCCCCCACCACCACCACCACCACCGTCGGGCTCCGAGGACCAGGCAAAACAAAAATCATTTCAATAAAACGTGTAAATTTTTAGGTCTCAAGGTAAACTTTATTCAAACCGTTTTCAAGCGAAACAAATATTTAAACTGCAACTTCAAGCTCTAAGAAAACATTGCACTTTCTGACTTTGTAAAATTCTTAAAAATTTCTTCATTGCAATATCCAGCCGGCAAATTT
>JAOBRG010360029.1:0-12686 GCA_027574985.1 Umimayanthus nakama
TAAGCGCTTAGTCATATCTCTATCTGGTTACGTAAGGTTGCTCTTCAGTTTAAAACGATGGAAAAGGCAAAATGAGATTGTTAGCCATATGAATAAATCAGTGGTGAAGCTTTAAAAGAGCGAAAAGTGTTTGTGATGTCTCGTAAACAGAACGAGATTTTGAAAAAGATAAATATCACCGGAAATGGGCTTAAGGGAACCTAAGAACTTTTAAAAGCTTTTTTCTCGAGACTATTTTTTATGTCAAAGCTATAAGGACATCCGAGTTTCAAACTCAGGCAGTTTTTCGTCCGACTTTGATTTCCTGAAAGGAAAAAAAAGGTCGGAAAATAAGACGTTCGTTCTCTTTAAATATTTAAAATTACAAATTTAACAGCTACTTAGAAAATCTAATAAGGTTTTCAGTGTTATATAGTTTGATAGGGTTATACGTCACGAAGTAACAGAGATTTGCTCTTTTAACCGAAAACACCGCTCAAACTGAACAGTAATCGACGCATTCGCTGAAAAACACTTTGAAGCTTTTTTTGAGGAGTCAAAACATGGCGAGCGTTTGGTTCCGCCAGAACTTATGACTGTTTTATGGCTTTTATAAGTGCACAAGTTATTTTGAAAAATGCCGTGAGCGATTGCACAGATTTCACCAGTAAGTTTCCAACCAGACTGATCATAAGTCTGCATGAGAGTACTTATTTGCTAGAGAGAGAAAAAGTTGGATAATAGATGTCATGTAAAACTGTTTTATTCAGTTTTGTTTTGCTATGGCTAATTTTAAAACACCTATGATAACGCAGTAAAAAATTTAAGTGTAATAAATTACAATAACCTCAAAGCACTTATTATCACTAAAACCATAGTTTTTATTAATTCTATTATAATTACTATTACTTTTATTATTAAAACTATTATTTTTATTTTATTATTGTTGTGAAATCTAACTATAACGAATAATCAATTAGTTTGTTAAAAATTTGAAACTGTTAAAAAGCTGCTACGTTAATGCGAGTGCATGAAGCCAAATTAGAACATAACTACCTGACACAAAATCTAACTCAACAAAGTAATATATAACAAAAAACAGTTCAAACTAATAAAACGGAAATCTTGCATAGGCAAACTTATATCTAAGTAAATTATGACACTATGGACATCGTGTGAGTGACCAGTTTTAAACTATAGCTTCAGAAACGATTGTTTGGTTAGTGAGTTATCTGCGACCTGTAGGAGACTTGCTTTTGGAAACGCCTTGATACAAACAACTGAGGATAATTTTAAGTTTGATTCGGAATTTGCATGGCAGCCAGTGCAGTTTTACCACGAAGGGAAAAAAACAATTCATTTGATGGTTTTACGGGAACTCTTACAAATTACTGACCACAGTGATGGCTTTGAAAGTTATTGTAAATCGTCTCGTTTACATGGAGGAAAATCCGAGCGTTTAAAAAAAGTTATTGTAGTCCAAACTGGAACAATAAAATTATACACGAATAAGAACTTTAGTTGGTTATTCAGATAAAAACGTAGTTTGTTTACAAAGTATGCAATCTTGCTCAAGTTTAGTTCGAAAAACTATTCACCAATATTAAGAGGTCTGAAAAAAGACTTCGCAGAGTCGGCCTCTTAACACATCCATGGATCCAGAGGGAATCTATCTCAAGTGCCCCTCATCGTAGCTATTTGTCAATAGGTGCAGGCACATTCAACTATCAACTACTAATTTATTACCTACCATTTTGTTTTATATTATTAAAACTTATTAACAACTAATTGTCCCAATGACTTCAAAACTCTTTATTCAACAACTGTCAGCGTTACTGCAGATCCAGAGCGGGTCTGACTGCCCACACGAGAGCCTGTTTAAGGTAGGCCTCAACTCAGACACAAGACAGTCATCTTCGGCAACGAAGGACAGCCATTATCTTTATTATTTTATTACTTTTTTGTTCCTCGCAATACACTAGACTGGCTTACACTAAAGACCGTAAGTGCGTTTCAAGCGAGGTGTTAAGGCGCAAAATTTGTTATTCTCAAGACCGTAATACTAGTATATATAAGAACTTACGGTGTGTTCGGAACAGGAATACGTTCCTGGTATCTCCGGAATAGCTGTTCTGTCCCACTTGTCAATGAAACAATATTCTTTTTTCCGAAATAGTACCGAGCCTGCAGTACAACAACGGTAAAGCGGTTTTAAATGCTTCCTGACAACTCCAGGAGTATTATTTGTTACGCAACATTTGAACCTCGTCGACAGCCGCCATGTTGTTTTCAAAAAGAGCTTTGCTGGAACGAGATCTCGTCATTGTTCCGGCCTCAGGCACAGAATGGTTGGAATACTTTCCGAGTATTCTGGAATAAGAATAACAAATCAATCTGACTGGCTATTCCAATTTTTTCCTTGTATTCCTCTTCCGGAATGACGTCAATCGAGCGCTCTCTTAAGAGCCGTTTACATAAATCCGGTTTGACTGCCTTGTGAACAGCTACAGGCGTTTGACTGGAGAAAGGTTGACCGGTCTTGCGTTCTGACCCGGGCTGGCTGGTTCGACCGACCCGGGCGATTTTTTTTGTACGTCCACTTCAAGATGGCGGACGCTTACCAGAACTGCGACATTGCTCAAACTGAGACTCGAACTTAGAAAAGTTTCAAGAAAAAATAGAAGCTTAAAAAATGAGGAAGAAAGGTGGGCATGACGAGTCTCGAACGTAGGACCTCATTAACCGGAGTCACTATTCACTACCACTGCCCTCACCCATCATTTTGCTGCCCAAACACCACAGTTTTTTTGTACGTCTATCTAAAGTTCTGACAAAGGTATCCCTGACACAACCCTAACCCTACTTAACCATAGATAACCATAAACAACCATCACTATCCTTATAATATGAATTACGAATAACAAATGAGAAGTGACAGTTCGCCATCTTGAAGTGGGCGTAAAAAATGAATTCGCCCGACCCGGTTCACTTTAATGATTCCTTTTTCCTCAAATGTTTACATAACACTTTGAAATTTGAACTGCTTCTTGCTAAAACAAACAAACAATTTTTGTGGCAGTCAATAAGGGTTCTTCGAGTTATCAAATAAAAAAACGAAGGAAGGCCAACATTGATTGAGTCCGCCTCGCATGGTAACCAACGCGGTTTGTACACTGTTTTATAAGAACAGTTTTATAAGAACAACGAGACTCAAATTTGGACAAAAACTAAAAACAGCGTAAGGACAATCCAATTATGGATTTGGAATAATAAATGCAAAGTTTATTTTTCTTGATAAAGTGCTATTTATTTTATTTAAGATTCTAAATACTTCAAATGTTGAGATCGATCGAATTTCCATTGCAGCTTGAGAACAATTGGGGCTAAAATTTCCTAAAAAAAATGAAAACAGAGAAGCTCAGCCAAATTTTACTGGTTCTTTTATAAAAAGCGTGTAGGTGAATAGGCTTCAGGTAGCAGGCAACCCGGGTCCATGTGAATGTACGTTTTTTATAACCCGGGTTGGTATAGGAACCTGGATCCATTAAAAGTCGACCCCAAATGCACTATGACGTATTACTTATAGAAGCAATAAATGAATACTTACAAATTTAAAACTACTCTATTATCAATAGGTTCAGTTGTGTTCACTGTTTTAATCTTGTTAGTTCGTGCATTCTCTATTATCAATAGGTTCAGTTGTGTTCACTGTTTTAATCTTGTTAGTTCGTGCATTCTCTATTATCAATAGGTTCAGTTGTGTTCACTGTTTTAATCTTGTTAGTTCGTGCATTCTCTATTTGACTTGAAGATACTTGCACAAAATAAATACAAACTCGCATGGCATGTTCTGAAAATATTCCTTTAAGGCTTTACACAAAATAAATCTTATTTGTATCGTTTGCATGGAACCACAACAATATTGGCTCTTGTTGGCACTTGTTGCGTATAGTTTGAAACCGGTCAAACTTTTAGGCCCATGCAAATGGACGCAACATCGTTGGCAAAAATGCCTCCAACAACACGCAACAATGATGTGACTTGTTGCGTCCGTTTGCATGGGCCTTAATACAACTTTTTTTGTTTCCTATGCATAAATGGCGGGAGTTCAAATATTCTTTTGTCAACATTCAAATTAGCCTTACCAGCCTCGTTTCGGGTAACATATTCTTTTGAAAGTTTAACTCAAGAATGAGGCTAGTTGCGCTAATTTCAATGTAGACAAAAGATTATTCAAATCGTTTGCCATTTATGCATAGGGTCTATGCTTTAAAACTATGCAACTTGACTTCCAATCTTTCCGATTACATTTGCGGTTTCTACCCTGTTTTTTCATTGGTATTTGGTTGCCCTGCAGCCTTTTACACATTATGTAGCTGATGTTAGTAGGTTAAAAAATAAGTAAAAACATATTATAACTACCAATATTATTTTTATTATTATTACTATTATATTGCCACTATTTTTCTTGTTGTTATTGTTATCGTTATAAATAATATTATCATTATTTTTCTTCTTATTGTTATTTATTACCATTTGTTTCTTTGTTTCTTTTTTCTTTATTTATTTATGCAATCTTTAAACAGGGTCATCTATTTAGCTAAACGCTGTTGTTTTTGTTAGATAACTGCAAAACAAGGACAACTAGCGGGAAATGTTGCGCTCTGCCGTTCACTTACAGAGGAACAACCTACAAGTCCTGCACTTCATACAGTCATCACAGACCTTGGTGCTCACTGACTCCCACATACGAGAGAAAGTGGGAGGACTGTGGTAAGTGAAACAGTTTAAGATTAATATAATATTGTGCGATGTTGACTTCCTACGCATTCTCAATACACTCTTTTTTCAGCCTCATTCACAGAATTCATAACGACAACGCCTTAACGAGCATGGAGTCGAGGCGTTTTAGGACAGTACGAAATAATTTTCTTTTGTTCTGTTTCAAAAACCTTCAACTCCACGCTCGCTCCAGGCTTTAAGAATTCGGTGTATGAGGCTGAAAATGTCCAAAGTTTAAGAACATGCAACAGTAGAAACATACCTGAGGCCGAAAAATAGCAAAGAACGTTTGTTTTTGCATAATAAAGTATTAAGATATTAAAAAACATTCATACCGAGGTTCTTAAAAAATAAGATTGTCTTCATAACAAGCGCTCTGTTTATGGACGTTAAGCAGATGGGACGAGAACACGCCAATGACGACAGCTGCTGAAACTTTACTTTTCCGTTTTCTTTTCTGAATAACCAATTCATGAAAGCTCGTAAATGAGAAAAACCAGACGCTTAAACATAAAAACTTTGAAACCACACGAAGACCAGAGTGATACTTTAGTTATTCCTGCATACTGTTTATTGCAGTTTACTTTTTAGCTTATTCCTTGCCTCGATTTGTTGTAATTTTTGTACTACACGCTTTTTTTATAAGAACAGTTTGATAAGAAAAACGAGACTCAAGTTTGGCCGAAATTTAAGAACAGCATTAGAGTAATCTAGGCTACGATTTGGAATCGTAAATGCTTAGTTTATTTCCTTAATAAAATTATATTATTTTTCTTGAAATTCCATTGTATCGAGCGTTGAAAAACTCCATATGTTGCGATCAATTGAGCTTCCATTGCGATTAATTCGGCTTGATGATCACAAGTTAAGTATACTTGCAATATTTTATGAGTTTTTTCTTATTGTTGGGCCAGTTATTTTAAGAACGAAGTCGCCTTAAATTTTGGGAAGTAAATGATAAAACTTTACACTATTTTTGAATTTCGTCATGTAGAAATGCCAAAAGCGGTTGGAATATTTCCCTTGGATTATGAGAACGACATAAACGTTATCAGCTCAAGCAGCATCCATAGTGGAATCAAGGTAGGCGTGGCCTCGGCATCAGGCCCTCGCGGACAACCACACGGCTCAACACACTTTTATAGCAATCACAGCTTTGTTGAGCTGTTCAACAACGGACGCTTGGTCACAAAGAAATCGATTACAATCTCGCTGTGGCTATACCTTGAAGGGTTTAGTGGAAATATATTTGGCTTCTATGGTAAGCGGTGGACAGCAGTTTCTCTATTTTTGGAGAACGAGGTCCTTGGTCTTTCTGTTTACCCGGAGAAGGCATACTACTCGAGAACACCACCCCTCCCGGGGGCCAAAATGAACCTAAAGACCTGGTATTATGTGTCAGTCGTGTATGATTTTGAGAGCGGAATGGCATCCCTGTGGGTGGACGGTCAGACAAAACCAAACACTATATTTGTAGGGAAGTACAAACTGGCAACGAATCACAACATTCGCCTGGGCGGAAGCCGTTTAGTGGGGCTTGATGGTGTGCCGGTATTTAAGGGACGAATGAGCTGTTTTCAAGTCTACGACGTTGCTTTGAGCGAATTTCACATCAAGAAAGCCAAAAATACATGTCGGGATAAAGGTAAGGGAGGTTTGCAAAAACAAAACAAAAAAAACAAAACAAAAAAACAACGCGAGCAACTTAAGCATGAGAAGCTCGAGAAAGGCGGATTAAGGATACATTTTCATTTAAAATTTAATTAAGTCGTTTCTTGTTACATTATGGTTTGTAAATTGGCAATTCTTTAATTTATTTTATTTAGTTCAAACTTGTGAAGCGCTCGTGGACACTATGTAAGCACAAATATTGAACAGACAAACCAGTTAATCTAACTTATGGCAGAGGCTCAAAGCTAGATAAAACAATTAACGCAAAATAAACGACTTTCGGTTTCTTTCAAAGCGTTCCTTCCTTGTTCTCTCGGCCGCGACTGGTGTAAGTGGGCAACAAGCAACAATAATATCACTCGCTGGAGACTGGGGAATGTTCAAAAATTCGTGGAAATGAAGCATGATATAGATCAACATGAGACAGGGTTTGTCGATGATTATACAAGTAAGTATTTCTCTTGGCGTCTTATTGGACGTTTCTAGGAATTATTTGTTTCAGTATTGTACGACCAATCAACCTAATGAGCAACCAACTTTTCTGACCAATCAATTTTTTGAAAATCAACTTATGTGAACAATCAGGCTTCAGCTATACTCCATCGAAAACTTTAATCCAAATGACTAAAAAAATTCTCAAACTGCAACTGGAAATTGCAAGCAACCCGAATTTGTGATCATCTAGGAACCGGTTACTTTTATATAAGGAGATGCAAGAAGATCTTTTGAATCTGATTATTCTACCATCTGCGATTTTTCGAAGTGTACTCCTCCAACCCTTGCTTTCTTTCCTGGTCCGTCCTTTTAAAATAACAATAAATAAAAAATTACATCAATCACTTACTTTTCAGGGTTCAGCTATGAACTACATCTTCCTACTTCTTCAGTCGGTTACTTGTCGTTGAAAGATTTCCCAAATCTCCGTAAGATGACGCTGTGTATCTGGTTGCGAACGAATTCGTCTGGTTTCATGGTGCAGTACAAGACAATGACGGGAGAGCTGCAGAATACAGGAGTTCGGATTTTAGTACAAGTTAATAAAGTTGAAGTGTCGGTTTTGGGAAACGAAAGGTACATTCTTTCATTTGTACAATAAAGGGGTTGGTTTTGAAACAGAAAGTTAGTAATCAGATTTGTTGTGTTGTGTTGTGTAATGTAATGTAATGTAATGTATTGCAATATAATGTAATGTAATCTAATGTTATTTTATGTTAAGTTATGTTATGTTATATTATTTATGATGTGCTTTGTAGGATGTGCTGTGGTAGGTGCTGTGTTAGTTATGATATGATATGATATGATGTGATAAGATGTGATGTGAAGTTGGTGTGTTAGATGAGATGTGATGTGCAGTGTCTGTTAGGAAACTAAAGGTAGATTCTTATCAGTTGATCAAATAAAAAAGCTTTTTTGGAACAAAAGTAGTTATACGTATTGTGTTGTGTTGTGCTATGTAAAGTAGTGTTACGTTATATCATATTATATTATTTTATGTTATATATTGTTATGTTATGCTATGCTATGATGTGCTATATCGGTTGGATGTGCGATGATGAGATGCGCAATGTGCTGTGTTGTGAAGTCATACATAGGAGGAATCCCACAGCGGTGGCACACCGGTTGAGATATACACTACTGTCACACTGCTGCCCACACTTTTGTCACAGCAATGTGAGTTGCCACTAGTGTGACATCGGTGGTCGTGATAGTATTGTGACAGCAATGTGCTTTATTGTGCTGTGAAAGCAATGGCTTAGGTAGCACTGTGACAGCAATACCAGCAATATTAATATGTCAACGATGTGAAAAGACAACCGTGCAACAACGATGATGATGACAACGCTGTAAAGTTACTATGTACTCTAATGTGTGGCAGCAATGTTCGCATTTGTGTGACAAAGCTGTGAGCGTCACTATATAAGAAGTGGCAACTGACATCGCCCTTCCAGCACTGTCATTTGCCACCGCTGTCTTACTAATGTGCATTAAGCACTGTCACTAGCACTGCTGTCACAAAACTGCGCTTGTTTTCCATGTCACTATCCTCTTATATAATAAATATAAAAATTACTCAAAACATCAAACAATTTATTTTTCAGCACCATACCACTCAATCTGATTGGTGGCCACTGGCATCACGTGTGTTTAAACTGGGTTGGTTACACAGAGAGGTGGCAGCTTTACAAGGATGGAAACAAAGTCGCCTACGGGACTTCTGCGGGTCGCACCATTCCTGGTATGTGACATAAAGTATATCTAAGGGTTCTTACCGCTTTGTAACGTGACTTCTCAGTCCGATTCAAAGCCTTCGTTCTAATGCGAAGGCTGGCAACCTAAAATAGAAGTAAAAATATAACCAAGTTCGCATTTGAAAAATGAACTAATAGCGAAGGTTTCCTCAAATTCCTCAACGAAAAGGACTGACTGAAAACCATGCTTTTTGGATCGAAGCGAGATTTCCACTGTTACTCCCGTCGTGTTGGTTCACACTTGGACACTCAATCGGGAATTTTTGTATTCCAATGTCGCTTGCAAATTTTTTCGCATAACTTAGAGTTTAAAAATTGAGCACGGAAAGGTTGACTCAAGTTTACATTAGCTCATTCTGGCTTGTTGTCAAAACTGAAAATTTTTGCACAGAGAAAACAAAGAGTAAAAAGTTGGCGCAGCTTAAGTTGAATCAACGTTTTACCTATATTTTTCAGTCTGCTCTGACGAAGGGCTAACGCTCGAAACAACAGCCCTACTACCAACCTTACGGCAAAAAATATACTATAACAACTCCCGTTAATCAAAACCTAGTATCTGCTTACTTGCCAGCGCAAAAAATGAGTTTTTCAGAAAATCTAGATAGTCTTCCAACATTTTTAGGATCTCTCCTGTCATTTGTTTCTTTTCCTGACTTCTTAGAGAAAAAACGTCTGTAACATAACATTCACACACTAGGAATGCACAAGTGCGTTAATACTCACTAATGTATTTTAATGTATTTAGGAAATGGATTTCTGACAGTGAGCTTCAATGCGTCTTCTAGCGTAAGCGGCTACTTAGGCGTGGTTAGTGGCCTTAACTTATGGGACTACACTTTGTCTGATGATCGTATATCCGGTATGGCTTACGGTTGTGGTTCTGAGAGTGGAAATGTTAAAAGTTGGTTCAAGCATGTCCTCGATGTCAGCGAAAACATGAAAGGGGACGTTAAGAAGAAAAAGGCATCCTGCAGGGATAGAGGAGGTATTAACTATACACATGCAATTATTAATCGTAACATTAAACATAATCATAATCATAACCACAACCGTAATCACAATAACAACCAAAATCAGAAACACAATCATAACCATAATAGTAATCATAATCATAATAATCATAATAATAACAATAACAATAGTAACAATAGTAATAATAATAATAATAATAATCACAATCATAATAATAAGAATAAAAGTAATCATAATCACAATATCAATATCAATAACAGTAACAATAACAACACAGTCACAATCATAATCTTAAACACAATCGTTATCATAGTCACATATATATATAAAAATAGTAAGAATAATAATAACAATAACAAAGACATAAAGTCTTGTGTAGATAGTACTCAAATACTTCAAAACTGTGTTCACTCTTCTTAAAAGTACACAGACTGGCTTCAATTCTGCATTAATTAGTTGTCTTGTTGTTGAAGCGTTCGAATCCTTATTTCAAAATCCATGAAGTACTAATTACTTTCATATTATACTGACATATATTTAGTGTTTGGCATGAACGCAGTACACCCAGATTCCGTTGACTGCTTAACACAAACTCTAAATCATTAGATATTTCAACAAATTCCCTATTGAACATTTTAGCAGAGTTTCGTACTAATGACTCAGAACTTCTGTTTTATTCTGTAAGTTATTGATACCTTGTGTAAACATGTTGTTTTTGTCCATTTAATTAGCTAAACGTCTTTATGCAACGTTCAACGGCACTGCACTTGAGACCAGTAGTGTGGTATTGACAAGTCCTACGTACCACAGATCACTGGATTGGTATGGCAGCTGCTTTCGGTTCAGATACATGGCGTACGGCAAAGGTGTGAAAAATCTGAGCGTTTATCAAAAGCTTGGGAACAGTTCAGAGCAAAGAATCTGGACAAGTGATGGTAGGAGAGGATCCCTGTGGCGGTATGGTCACGTGTCTGTGGCGACCATCAAAACATATCAGGTTCAAAATTTTGTTGGGTGTTAGAGTGTTATGTGTAGAAATTGTTTACGATTGTGTGCAGTATGAAAGTATTATGAGTAGAAAATCAGAGAGTGTGTATAAAAATGTTCACAATTTTGTGTGGTATGCGTGTTTTTCGTGTATTAAATGTTCACAATTTCGTGTGGTATGATGGTATTATGTGTAGAAATTGCTTACGATTGCCTGTGATATGAAAGTAATTTGTGTAGAAAACCAGAGAGTTTTATGCGTAGCAAATGTTCACAGTTTCCTGGGGTATGAAAGTATTATCTTAAAGAAATGTTCACTAGTTTGTGACTACTTGCGTCCATTTTGCATGGGCGGTAATTCTTTTGTTTACAACAAACCTTGGAGAAAACAAACTGATTTCTATTGTCAGAGATAACTGCAAACATTTGGACGACGTAACTTGTTTCTCAAAAGTATTGGAGGTTTTGAATACGCAAATACCTTAACCCTATTCCGCCTGGGCTTTTTTTGGATGGTTAAATCTGGGGGGGAAGCAGAAAGTGCCCGCGGCCCATAACTCTAAAACTATTAATGATAATGAAATGAAATTTGGTGAGGTAGTAAAGGATCACAAACTAATTAAATTGGTGTAATTTAATTGACGTATGACGTCATCAACACGTCATAATGACGTCATAACTGCCAAAATTTTTGATTTTTACCAAAATTTTCCTTATCAAAAAAAGAAAAGCTTAGAGACGTTTCTGACTTCAAAAATAGACAAATAAACGGCACAAAATGTAATTAAAACTTCCTTTTTAATAGAAATAACAGTATTATAAGAAAATTGAGTGATACAAACAGTGATTTTTTCAGCGAAAGTTTGATGTTCAAACCTTACATTAGTTCTTACACTATAGCTTTCAAATTTTACTCAAAGTCCTACTATTTAACGCTTATAGTGTAACTAAAACTGTTTTATTTCTTTTTTCAACGTTTTTAAATGCAAATTGACCAAGAAAAACTTTCAGTTTTGACAAAGTGCAAAGTACACGGCCGCCATTTTGGATTTTAAAAAATTGTATTGCGCAATACCTATGACGTCACAGGTCACGTGTAACATAAATTATTTTACAGGGAATATCGAATAATTGCTTTTGGGACTAATAGTTAGCACTTGTTTAAACAATTTTGTGAATTATTGGAGAAAAAACTAAAAATGTCAAAAATTGATTAAACATGGTGTCAAAAACGGTGTTGCCATGGCAACATGTGATCTCCTTGAGGCAAAATTTTTCCAGAAACTTGTTTTCCAATAAATTTTAGTAAAAGTGACAAAATCTGGTTGGTATTACTTTAATATTAAGTAAGTTCTCGAAAGTTGAAATCGGCGCAGGCACTTTCCGCCTCCCCCCCCAGGTGGAATAGGGTTAAATATAAATCTCGGATACTAAATACTGGAAAAGCTGCAGATCAATACTACAACAAATGAATAGCACTCGTTCTCTGCACACGGATGTTCAAATTTAATTGATCACTGTATGATACTTGTTCAAATGAAAGGAGAATGTTTTTTTATTCAGACACATTTTTCCTCCATAAAGGTGACAATAAAAGCCCAATTCTCTGGCAGTCCTGGTTACATCGCTGTTGGAGGGAAGTATTTCACTAAAGATTACTGTCAAAAGACGACGCTGCAACAAAATTATGGTAAGGCTATTTTTTTTTTTATGAAACGAGTTGCAGTATAAACGATTTTTAAAAACTGCATCAATTTAAGAGAAATATAAAGATATGAAACAATTCTGGATATATAATTTTATATAAAATTATCGAAAATGGTTTTCCGAAATTGTGATAAGTTATTTAAAAGCTACTAAAAAACTTTCGACGCTTGTTCGAATTAAGAGTTTTCAAAACTCGTGGTTCTTGACTGCAAATGGAAACTGCATGGCGCCATGAACTGTTATGCGTAAAAACGTGTCAAATCATATTTTTTAATATTTTTGTCCTCGTGTAAAACCCGGTCAAACGAGTCGATAAGAATTGATGAGAGTTCAAACTGT
>JAOBRG010360040.1:0-12686 GCA_027574985.1 Umimayanthus nakama
GACTATTGAAAAGAATGTTGATTGATGATTTGTATATAATAAAACAATTATTTCACTCGCTCTCGTCGTAATGAGTTGATAGCCAACGAGGCGCTGCGCGCCTCGTTGGCTATCAGCTCATGTACGACTCGAGCTCGTGGAATAATTGTTAATTAGTTATGATGGTGAGAATTGCAATTTCGCTTAAATTAACTTAGTATTAATCGAATATAGTGCTCTAAATATGGTAGGTTGACGTGATGTAAAAAATGTTCCAAATGATACCCTGTTCTAAGCGATAGCCCCAGAAAGAAACGGCCCCATACGGTAACCTTCTCACGCAAGTGTTCATTTGCCACTAATTTTCATCTTTAAAATTTCCAACGACCAGTTTCCATCTGGCCTTGTAGCTCAGTCGGTAGATCAATGGTGATCTGTCCTGGAATTTGTGGGTTCTAATATACCACCGGGGTAACTAAGAGATTTTTTATTTCTCTCCGTGTGGGCCCAATTCTAGCCTTCATAGGGCTATCGCTCAGAAGATACCATTTGTAATATTTATGCAACAGTCTGCTCTGACGAAGGGCTAACGCTCGAAACGTCAGCTATACATCAAATCTCATGGGCGAAAACACACCATATCAACCATTGTTGAACAAAACCCATATTCAGCTTGCTCGCCAAAGCAGAAAATGCAGTTTTTTTTCCAAAGTAGTCTTCCAGTATTTATACAGTACTTCAGCTTAACACATTTAAACCACTACTTTAGTCTTAACCACTTAATTTTGTCCTTTTTCATTTGCTCCTTCTACGGTCAATGGCCGAAACACAGAGCCTCCCACAATTCCTTTCGTGTAAAGTATTCCGCTTTGTACGTGTCGACCTTTTGAAACAGCTTTGTGTTTCAACCTCGTTCCCAGGCTCTTTCCGATCCCGAGAGAAAGACCCTGGTTGGGTCTGGTTACATGGCACCCGAATTCTGGGTGCTAGCAAATAAAATAAGCTGCAGTTAAGATTAGCTTTATACTTTATTCTTTATTCTTACCAAAACAAACACACATGCACGTTTGTTTTATTTGTTACCACCAAGAATCTGGGTGCCACGTGACCAGAACCAACCAGGTTCTTTCTCTTGGTCAGGGAAAGAGCCTGGGACAGAGGTTGCTTTATGTTTAAGAAAATATCTGGTTCAGTTGCATGGTGACCCGGATGAACGTGGTCCTTTTAGGGAGCTCCTTCAGATGTGGCGCCCCCACGTACGTGCACGTGGACCGGACCCCGCCCAGGACGTCTCCTATAGTGGCGTGCACGTCACCGCGGTATGGTACTTCTACAGTTTTGCCCTCTGAGGACCTATAGCGCATTCCAATCAGTAACTCAATGAGAGACAGGGATAGATAGATAGACAGACAGACAGACAGATAGATATCAAAGTGTGAGATAATCTTGCCAACCTATAGTGCTCTACTCGAGGGAGCTTAAAGTATTAAACAGTTATTTGGATCAAAATTTCGTTGTTTCACTACATACTTGTTTCGAAAGGTTTTCCTCTCTCTTTAGATGCCGTATTCAGCTAGATAGATAGATAAACAGACAGGCAGACAGATAGATAGATTGACAGCTGGACCCAACGAATCCACAAAATCTTACATCCACATGTAGCTCTTCCAAAACGTACCTGCCATTCCTCACCCCAAAAATCAAGAAGCCTGTTCCCTCCCCAAAGATATCAATAAATATTGTGAATCAGCAAATTACTCAAATCTGCAAAATCTTACATGCATTTCTTCCAAAAACTTCTTTGTTTTCCTCACTCCAAAGATTCTTACTTTTCAAAAACTGTGTGCCCTTTCCCAAACATAACTACATAAATTGTGTACAGTGATGTATCTGTGCCCCCACCCCCACCCCCACATACCTGTATTCAGCCACTCCTCCAGAATGTTTCTTCATAGCAGTGGAGGAACTCATGCCATAGAATATCTTGTATTGTTTGCCATCTCTCTCAATGAGTTCTCCGCCTGATTGGTCGTGACCTGCCAACATTCCCCCCATCATAACGAAATCCGCTCCAGCACCTGGGTTGTAAAAAGTAACAGATTTCATGAGGATGGTGGCTATTATGTGAAAAGGCTGAGATGCAACAGAATTATCACATGTAAAGTAAACGAGCTACATATTTCATCTTAGCTGTATTTGATTATTTGCTTTATTCTCATTACTTAAACAACTTACTTTGTGTGGATAACGTAAGTAGTTTTTACACACTGATAGATCTGAAAGGTTTAACATGTAACAGTCATGCAAAATATAGACAGTTTTGAGCACGTACCAAAAGCTTTGGACACATCCCCTGGACAGGTGCAGCCGCCATCCTGCAATGTAAATAAAGTCTTGTTTTAAGACATGTATATAGTCTATAAAACAAATGGTTCAAAGTCTAGATGTCCAATGTAAACACTTGTGTGACCAATTGTGCTGTACAGTACCACAATATTTTTGTCACATTGTCAATAAGCTAAAAGTGCATTCAAATGCCAACATGATGGTTATGGACTGCTTATAATCGCATTAAAACACATCGTAAATGATCTAATAAATGCCCCATACCTAATAGACGCCCCCCTCTGAATAGAATTTTGGGTTAAATGCCCCTCTCTTATAAATGCCCCCTATCTAATACGCATCCTCTAGGGGGGCGTTTATTACATAAATCCAAGAAATTACTTTTTTCCATAACTGATAATGTCTTCCCAAGAATAAAAAACATATAAACCACTTCATCAATCAATAGTTTAATTATTATAGTCCTCTCTGGATCAATGTTGTGTGAAAATTGTTACTGTTTAATAGTGCAGTTACTTCATTGCGATGATTGGAATGCGTTACTTTAGATAAGAAATAAATGCCCCCTTATAGTAAACGCCTCATATCTATTAGACGCCCCCCTTTTAGTACAAAAATTAAATAAACACCCTGGGCATTTAATAGATCATTTACGGTACATGTACTGTATAAAATGTACAGTATTCTAAAAATAATTTAATCGCCTTCATATTATTTATGAAGAACAGCCAAGAAATCTACGAATCTTACCGAAATTATGTGTCCTTTTAATCCATGGCTTGCATCACCACATTCCAGGACTGCACTGACTTGTGGGTAGCCAACACCAGTCTTTTGGCGAGTGGTACAAACAGACCCTATCAAGCAATGACAAAGAAGCCTGTTGGAAAGTTGTACACATACATGGCATAGAGCGAAAACCAAAGATGTCAGAGCCTGGTCTTGAAGATACTTTGTGATACCAGCAACCAACTTTGTCTCAAATTGATATGTATACTTAACTACATGTAGGTCTTTGTTAATGTAACAGATCGTAGTTCATCAGTACATGAACATGTAATACTGCAGTAAAAACCTGTTTGTAGACCCTGTCAGTACTGTTTCAAGGGATCAGGCCAGGCTTGTAACCAAGGGATTATTTATTTATCAATAATTTGTGTGACTATGTGAGTGTGAGTTTATAAATTTTAAAAGTCAAGTACGTACCTGGGCCAATTCCAACCTTGACAATGTCAGCACCATTAAGAATCAGCTGCTCAACCATTTCCCCTGTCACAACATTGCCAGCCTAAGACGACAGTCAACACAAGTATCAGTGGCAGTAAGCTAGCAGGGGCAGGGTATTGGGAAGGGATAGAGGTGGGTGGTTATCAGGGAGAGGGGGTAAAATGGAGTGGAAGAATAATAGGACCAGAAGAAGGCCAGCTGTGCAATTGCTTGAAAAGGCAGAAACCATGGAGCAGGGGGCCACGAGGCACATACCTCCCAATATTTTTAACATTATACAGAGTTTGACAGTATGAAAAATGGTCTTGTGCCCCCCTCCCCCTCCCAATATTGAGTCTCTTTGGTGCCCCACAATCTTAAAGTTGCTCTGCGGTCCCTGGAAGGGGTTCCCAGGGCAAATGTACATGTACAAGAGATTATGAATAGCTGGGAAAGGGAGAGGATAAAGGGAGTAGAACTTGGTTACTGGGAGAGGTATACAATAACTATAGTCTGAGTAAGTGGAAGAATGACAATAATGCAGCTGTACATACCCCAAGGAAATGGGGAAGAGATAGGGGAGAGAGAAAGCCAACTGTACACTGCAGGGTGAAGAAAGGTTCGGGATTGGTCACCAAGACAGATAAGTGTTAAAAAGTCCAAACCATCTGCTTTCATGAGTAGTAAAGGATGGGGAGGGGGAATATTAAGATATTAAGAACTATAAGCCACACATGGAAAGATTCTTAGGAAGATCAGTATTTTAAGAAATAAGAGTAAGGTACATGACTTATGCAAAACGTGATTATACTGTAACAAAGACTTGACCTGCAGCTAGTATTTCATCAATGATACAAGTTTTATTATTAACATAATAATTGTGTTCGTACTGAATGACACTTACAAGTGTACTAAACTTTTCAAACACAAGTCTTGTAAGTACAAACTTTAACCAGTTTTATATTAATTGTTCAAAATAGTCAGTGAAACTGAGGACTCTGTCCAGAAAAATTTGAACACACTTGAACAGATTAACAGACTTGAGATTAGCAAAAGTGTAAAGGTTAATTATACTGACCCGTATTGTGTACATATAATTTAAAAATCTAAAGAATCTAACAATTTTTGTTTACATTTATAACCGTTTAATAATCTCACCAGTGACATACCATTAAAATATGTTCAGGAAACATAGCCCTTGTTTTCTTCACAAACTCTACAAAGTGTTCAGAATAACCATTGGCAACATCCAGGCAGATGGCAGAAATCTTGGGAACTGCCTCCAGGATTTTGGAAACATTCTTAATGTCGGCATCCATCATCCCTGAACTCACTATAACATACTAAAGGCAGACAAGTTGTTCAGTTCATTAACAGACTATCTGAGATACAGTACATGTATTGAAGAGTTACCGATCACCAGAAGTTCAAGACTAGTGTAATTGTAGTGTTAATTGTAGTTATCATTTTTGCATAAGCTACAGCCACTGACCATGTAAAGAGATGACTGGTTGGGCATGTTGTTTGGTTTACGAACACTTGGTACTGTATCTCTTGTAGCTCGTTAACTTATAAGATTTCACAATACCATGTAACTTGACTCTCATTACCCTATTTCTAGTGTTTTAGTATAAGTGCGTGAAAGTATATTTATTTATCTGTTTTCTGAGTATTGGGACTCGTTCATTGTTGAGATTATTAAACTTATCATCATTGAGAAGGCTCATTTGCTACATCTATAACAATATGCAAGTGCATAAAAATATGGTAGCCATCAAATTGGTTCTTTCAATTGATCTTCTGTTGCAGTGCAGGATGCTTGAATGTGTCCATTATCTAAAGTTTGCCTTGGTTGATCTAGACATGCAATGGCATCTTATGTGTAAGGTTTGACAATCATGTGACATGCAATGGCATCTTATGTGTAAGGTTTAACAACAATTATCTAATGCAAGACAAAATGAACTGAGTGAGATTCATTGCTTTTTTTTGGTTCATATTATCTTTCACTTAGTATTGTACACGAGCAAAAAAAGCCTTGCCATGTGCTATTGTTTTGCCTTGTGAAAATGAGCAGGCAATTGACTGCATTGTACCAAAAAGGGTTCGAAATCCTTGACAAAGAAAACATAAAAACACAATTAGCTGAAGAAGGAGCTAGCTCAGAAAACATTCTCCAAAGAAATAAATATAAGTAAAACTGGTCTTACAAAACAACATGTACAATGTATTATCTAGTATAGACATAAATTAGTCAAAAGAAAATAGTTCAAGATCAACAATAATTTTTGTAGTGAAAATGTATGATGCTATTTATCAGAGTGGGTCACATGGTCACACCAAGTTTGCTTACTGCATCTTTCTTGGCTTGTCCACTATGTAGGCTAGGCCAATTGCATATTTTTTGGTCGAAAAATTGGCATACACAATTCATACTTTTGATGTAAAAATTGGATTTTGAGATACCATCTTAAATAGAACCTTTAGCAACCAGGAATTCTGCTGTGTTTGTATAGTACTGTATCCAGTGGCAAGAAAAAGAATTGGGAGTGAAACTGGCTACAGATGACTAAACCTAAATTTGATCAAGCTGGAATTAAACAATTATTAATAGTAGATGTTATCATAATTGTGCACTCAAGTTAGACCTGAATACTCACAGGCAGGACATCTGGGTTCTCTTTGGCAAAAGCTGTCCACTGATCAACAGTGTAATGCTTGTGGATAGTTGTCAAGACTTTGTGCTAAATAATGAAAATACAAATAAAAGATCTTTATGTATATGATATAAATTATATGCATGTTTTTGTCAAAGCGTACAATATAGATGTATGTAATTTAAGTTACACACAAATCATTATTGGAATAAAACCGAATGCCGCATGTGTTTCTACCTGGTTTTAAAAACATGCTATGACATGGCAGAGCACAAGAAAGTGTAACTTTAGAGAAAATGTGGCAATGACACCACACATTGGCACAGGCAATATCAGTTAAAGCTTCCCTCCAAAACACAAGTGTTGGGCGTTGCTTTTGAGAAAGCATGAGCACAAATAATTAAGAAAGCATTAACTTCAATACTTTATGACAGATTTAGTGGTCAGACCTTTACCTGCTTATAATCACAACAAAAGGGTTACTTTGTACCTGAGACAGAGCTTTTGCCATCTCAAAAGTTCCAATGGTGTCCATGTTTGCCGCAATGATAGGAATGGTATCATCAGGAAAGTGTCTTTTAGCATACTTGAAATGAAAGCGCCTTGACAAATCAACCTGCAGGACAAATCAAGACTAGCTCTTGATCTCTTTCATAGACCCCAAGTGATCCGAGCCAGGCGGGTCTGGCCCGCATTTTTTATAAAATCAGCCAATTCTTAAAATAATCTTAGTTTTCATAGCGTAAATCCTACAAATAACAAACAAATGGTTCATAAAACATGCTGAAAAACATCCCCCTGCCTGCTTATTAATTTTTCAATATTTTTCCCACCCCCCTGGAGCTTAGGGGCAAACCATTTAATCTTTGAGGGGGAAGGGGGTGGCCTTTTTTTTAAAAAAATTTCCTGCAAGCCAAGTTCTCGTAAAAAAAAATATCCTGCATCCATTGGTGAACGAAAAAAAAAAATATCCTGCATCATATTCCCAAGGGAAAAAATGTTGCAATTCAAAAAAAAATTCCTGCTAGTGTTTTGTATAAAAAAAAATACTTGCACACTATGGGACATGAAAAAACAATTCCTGCGCACCAAAAAAGCTCACCCTCACCCTCAAAGATCAAATGGTTCACCCCTTAATAGGACCCCCCGTTTTTTAAATTTTTCACAGGCCAAACCATAAACAACAAATGCTCAGCAAGCACTTTACCCTTGCACATGTGCTTTTTGGCACGAAATTTCCTCCCAAAAATTGTACTCAACATCGCATGCATCCTGTCATATGTGATTCCTGCTCAGTTCATTAAATTTTTCTGAAAGTTCGCAGTCCCCTTTTATTTTGACACCCCCATTTATTAAAATTTTCAGAAATTTCCCAACCCCCATTTATTTTGACCCCCCAATTTTTTTGGCACCTGCGAATACTGTCCCCCCCCAAAAAAAGTTCTCAAAGAAATTCAAGTATTAAACAAATCATTCATTACATTTTGTTATGAAATCATCATGATTGTGCATGTAGTGATGTACAGTACAACATGGGGAGGAGAACATTACTTCTGGCCCTACTGATAAAAAAAAACTGAAATAAAAAGGCTGATCATGTACTGGTTTCTACGTAACAGGTTGTCCAATCCCTGTCCAATCAACCAAAGGCTGTGTTTTAATACATGTAAATAAAAAATGCCTGGACTGTCGGATCACTCATCCCCAGTCCGACCACTGCTTTGATTTTGATGAGCAAGCATTTCCTTATTCCAAAACTTCAAAATTTATTTAAAATTGGAGTTCGATTTGACATTATAGAACAGGAAAAGTTTTAGTAAAAGCGAACTCAACGAAAACGTGACGGTTCATTTTCTACTTTTACTGTAAACGACAAAAGAGGAGATCAACATAATTCTGGCAATCTCATGATGACATGTATATAAAATAGCAGTTAGCACATGTCCATGTGTAGATTTCCTAAACAGAGAAATAACTGATACAAAAGAAAATTACTGTCGAAGTTGTCTCAGAAAGCAGGAGATGTTCATACCATTTAATTTTAAACAGTTTTACGGCACAACTGACAAAAACTCACATCGGCTCTGCTTCTGAGAGTGCTTCGTTTCGGTCTTATCAGAACATCTTTGAAGTCCAACTTTACGCTGTGATCCACGTGGGGCATTTTGCACTAATAATTTTGTGAAGAAAAACGGCGAAACACTCTCTGACTCTCTTACGAAATTGTACACAGCTACCCGCAATCAATCGTGCATAAAGTAGGTCATAAATTTCATCACGTGGCGGGAAAACTTCGAAATAGGTTTGTTTCTGGTGGTAGAAATAAGAAATGCTCCGATTGGACAGTTTATCGACCCATGTCCAGGAAACGGTGTTGTATTTGAATCGTTTATGTCTGCGCTTTATGGTTCATCTACAAATAGTGTAGTTATTGTTAGCAATTTAAAAAACTGATATCACTTCAAAACGTGAAACAATCTGTCGATGAAATGGAGCTGAAGTTGAAATACTTTATTTGCCAAGCGTTAGCAGAGCAACCAATCAAAATGTTCGTTAGATTGCGTTTGAAGTTGCGCTTGCGCGGAAAATTGGCGCGCAAGTTTGATAATGCAAAGCAGTGTGGGAACTGAACATCATGGCCGATGGCATTTACGAGGTAAGAAGTGCCAGAATTGTGCTTATTACCCTTTCAGTTCTCCGTGATTATTAATCTGAGTATGGAACTCTGTTGTTTTAAGGTTGGTTCTCTCTATAGGCAGCTTTTGGCGAGTTTTTGGAACAATCGAGCTTGGTTTTCTTTCATAAATTAATTCAGAAGGCAGTGTGTTTACTGTTTGTTGTCATTCATTTTAGTGGTTAGTTGAAAGCGACAAGAATTCAGTTCTAAAGAAGTCAAAGTTGCCCACTGCACTTGCACAAACAACTGAACTTACATAGCTGTTAATCTTTTACTTTGCTTTTAAGTAAATAGTGCGGACCGGATCTATAAATCAAGTTGATCTTTGCCTCGTGCTGTGACACGCTGCAGATTGATGGCAAGCGCCAAAATAATTGGTCGCACAGTGCCACTCACTTAAAAACAGGTCTAAAATACAATCTGAACGTCTTTTGTGTGGTAGATGGCATAGATACCTGCTGTTCAAAACTATTTAACAAAGTTTGGAAAACTGTCAAGATTGTGTGGCACCATACACCACTCACCAAGCCTCAGGAAAGTTACGAATGTTTGCAGCAACTATTTTTCAGTATGCTGTTGTTAAACAACAGTAATTTGACTACCATTTAACTTGTGTTGACCACTTGACGGAACTTGACTCCACTAACAAAACATGTTTTATGTTGACCAGGCAAAAGCTTTTGTTAAAATACCCTTAGAACTGTCAACTGTAAAATGACATATTGACTTGTAATGTGTTTTCGTAGATTGATAAGATAGTTGGAAGAAGAATTACAAAGCTTGGCAAAGAGGAGTATTTAGTCCATTGGAAGGATTACAGTTCGCACACCAACACCTGGGAACCTATTGAGAACCTTCGACCTTGCCTGAACACTGTCCTTGAGTTTATGTCAAGATCTTTTCCAATCCCAGGTAAGGTATATGATTACAATACATGTAAGTGAGATATCTGTCTCCATATCTAATAACAATATGCTGTCAAGTGCAGTTCATTGTGTGTCAAGTATCTATATATTTATATTTTGTTCCTTGTAAGTTCTGTCCTAGGCTTTATGTTAGCAAGGAGTCCATTTAAACTAGCTGTGATAAACCAATTGTTCTACCTGTATTGGTACTACTGATTTAAGTGAAAAAAAAGAAGAAAAAGATAGTGACTGCAATTTTTGAGTTATGGATGCACCCGGGAAGTTGGAAAAAGTAAATAAGCAACCTGCTTCGCCTTCTCTTGTGATCTCTCAATTTCCAGAGTGCGTTCAAAATGTACATTAAAAATGAACCAATCCATCAAAACATAGAAGTTTTAATTTTTGAGTGAATGAAATTATGTACAATACCAGCAATGTACATGTACTGATAGAGTAAGATATCGACCAACATTTCCTGTACTGCTGTCATATGCAGTTCATATTGTGTGTAGTGTTTATATATATGTTTACATTCTGCTTCTTGTAAGTTTTGTCCCAGACTTTACGTTAAAATGTATACACAGTAACTACCAACAGCTCAACCGTGATCTGTCAGTTTTTTGTAAGTTTTAGAAGTTGTTTTAGTCACTGATTATGCTACAGTGTACTGCATCGTGGTCATAGGTAATCAGTGTGTAAGAATAGTAGAAGAGACAAGAAGACTTCTATTTTACTTAAAGCTGTTCAGGGTTCTCCTCAGAAGAGTGTGGAAATTTGTGTCAGGGGGGCAGAAATTTGCTTAACAATGCCATTAATTTCCATTACAATGAGTTAAATGTGCATAACAATAAAAATCTCATAAAATAGCATGGCGTTTTACCATTCTAAAATGCTTTGGAGAGAACCCTGCTGTTTCACTATATTGTCTTGTCCTTGTTTCAGGAATAAATGCAACACATTTTGTTCAGTTGGAGTCAGAGTCAACATCCAATCCTTCAAAAAGTCAAGTCCAGCTAAAGAAAGTCACTGACATAAAAAGAGGAAAGCTCCGGAAACTCGCAAACAAAAATAAGGCAATGTTTGAAGAAATCATGAAAGAAAAGGCGAAAAATGCAGAAATTAAGAAAACTAGAAAAACATGGAGTCGCAAGCGAAAAAGTGCAGACAACTTACAATCTCCAGTTAGACTTAATGGCATTTTCAATGGCCTGACCCATAGCTCCACAACAGTGAGCCCACCAAGTCCAAAGAGGCGTAGGCGTCGACGCAGAAACCTAAACTTGCCAGATGTGGAATTGATTATAGAGGGGCAAACAAGAAGAAGAAAGGCTCCTGAAAGACTGAGTTTGACAGTGTCAAAGCATCAGAGAAAAACACAGACTGAGATTGATTTACAAGATGAGATTGATGAAGTTGTATCATTTCATTTTCCACGCACAACTCGCATGCATGGCACACTAGATGATAATGTTTCTTTATCTAAAGATAATTATGCTTTTTGGAAAATAACCTTGTCTAATGAGGGAAAGAAGAATGCCTTAACAGTCAAGGTGAGACTTGTAAGATAGAAAGGTTTCTGCAAAGGCAGAACGTTTAACAAACAAGGAGTTATTACTCCGCCCAGAGGGAGCCGAGTTGAGGTTTCAACTCTTGTTCCTTTTTTTAGTTTTGGTAGTGTAGAAGGCTGAGGCGCATGCATCTTGGCATGCCAGAAATAATCAAAGCACCGTGTGCCCCGGTGAAATCGTGGATACGTGACAAAGTCAAACGATGGCTCTTTCCGAATTGTAGCTCAACATAATTTCGGAATATATAGCCAAAATCCCCTGTAAGCATCGACAGGGTAGAGTTCTGTCTTCTCGTTCAAATAGGCAGTGATATTTCAGATCTATTGAAAGTATGTAAAATGACAGAAAAAAATGAATCATTTTCCTAAAAGGATAAAACTTAAAACTGTAAAAGGAGTGCTTGCGAATGTTTTTTATGCAAAAAGCCAGATGTGATGACCTTTGTGGTTTGTCTGCACCTGTCTTGATCTGAACGCTTGTTCATTTCAACTGAGCTCTGGCATGTCTGGTCTCTGTCGATGTCACGCGTTACTCCATTTTGTTTAAACGCTTGTTTTGATTTGCTACCAGGATAAGGTACTAAAGGAATTCTGATTGGCTAAGTGCTAACACTTGAGTTATGACCCAGTGACATCAGTGTCCCCAATAACTCGTGTTTTAAAAATGAACCAAGTTGAACCAAATAATTGAGTTGTTGTTATTCAATCTTAGCAGTACAGGAAGTGTCAAAGGACTTGAGGTCTTAAGAGTTCTTAAACTTAGTTGAAGTTTTTTCCTTGATTCTCATCACCATTGAGGTTTGAATACTGTGTTAAAAAGGTCTTAAGTCTTGTGAATTGTTAACTGAAGGAACTCTGAAACAAGTTTTCTAGCAAAACACACCCGCTTTAAGTTTAACTCTTTCAGTTATGTGTCATCTCCGTTTAACCTTTGCTAGATGTGTGAAGAGTTTGCAAGTGCTCTGCATGAGGCATCAAAGGAGGATCATGTGAATGTCGTCATGGTAACAGGCGCTGGAGAGTTCTTCTGCAGTGGCCTTGACTATGGTCAGCTGGTAGATTGTCACTGCCCCCTTAAATCGCAAGCCAAACTTCTTGTGGAGAAATACAAGTGAGTAAGTTACTGTGGAAAAGGGTGAGCCATTTCAGCCTTGGGCTGATTCAGGGGTGACTTGGGTGATTCAGTCAAACCGTCTAACATGAAGTGCAAATGTTTTTACCATCCTTTCTTGTGAAGAAAGGACTTGATAAGGAAAAAATTATAACAATTAGCAGTGTTCTCCCCAGAAATTTCCACCAGAGCGGTGGCTCATAAATATTCATGAATGTATACTAATTAATATTCATGA
>JAOBRG010360051.1:0-11389 GCA_027574985.1 Umimayanthus nakama
ATAGTGCACCTGGTCATAGCCCATTTGATAATAACCCCATTGGTCATAACCCCTCTGGTAATAACCTTCTCTGGTCATAGCTGCCTGGTCAGACCATCTAGCCATAACCTGTGCATGGTCATAGCGCACCTGGTCATAGCACATTTGATAATAACCCCACTGGTCATAACCCCTCTGGTAATAACCTTCCCTGGTCATAGCTGCCTGGTCAGACCGTCTAGTCATAACCTGTGCATGAAAAAAAAAATGATAGCCCCTGGACATAACCATCTGGTCTTAGCCCCCTGGTCATAATCCCCTTGTCATTAGGCTACTAGGATAACAAACCAGTCTAATAAGCATGTGGCTTTCCTAGGTGCTGTCATGCCAACATTTACTAGCACAGTTCTGCCTTCCACTACGACTCCCCTGCCAACGACTGTCCCAGCCACACAGGGGCAGGTTCCAACAGCACCTCAGAATGTGTTGGCTGTGGCATTGTCAAACCATGAAATACTGGTGAGGTGGTCTGCACCTTTAAGTCCTCATGGCGTCATCCTTGGATACAATATTTTCTACACAGAGGAGAATCCTGGAGGTATGAGGGTCAACTTTTGACCCATAAAGTTTTTAGTTATTAGCAATAGTGGAAGAACATTGTTTTAGTTAGTAACCAATTACATGCCTCATGCTCTTCAAACTCGCACTGTCTTTTCAGTCAATCATTATTAATTTTGCTCTCAAGAATATGTAAAAATTGTGCCTGGTGTGCATGAGTGAGTAATTCATGATCCTTGTCAAGTCAAACTGGTCACATGCTCCAAAACCATTTTAATTTTTTGTGCATGTGTTTTTGAGTAAACTGGGCCACACTGTGAAACTAGTGCTACTTATTACTTTGTTTACACACTGCAAGTTGTTACATCACTTAAGCTTGCATACTCTGAAAACATGTATTAAGACAAGTTAGCAAGAGTCAGAAAGGACTGGTAGTTTTCCAGATGGGCAGTTTTGTGTTTAGAGCCCAGGGGCCCCACTCAGATATTTTAATGATGGGCAAGGGGGGGGGGGGTTCCGACAGAGGTTATATTGCATACCCAAAAAAGTTCCAACTTCTGTATTTGTCGACCTAAAAAAATCCCCACTTTTTAGCGTACCCAAAAAGATCCCACACCAGCAGTGAACTGCATTTATATAGTTGTTGATTTGAGCTGGTGAAAAGTACAATTATATCTCAAAAAAATCCCTGTTTCCTTTGTGACCCAACCCCCCCCCCCCCTCCCCCCAACAGTAAAATCTGTGAATGGGGCCCCTGGGATTTAGAGTAATTTTAAAATATGCCAATGATAAGCAGGAGAGGGGTGAGGTAAGTGGTAAGGGGAGGTAGTTAAAATTTTCAACCCAGGGTAATAATCTAAGAGTCCAATGTTTTTCCACTCTGAAAGCAGTTAAGAATGTAGACCTACTAAAATGGTAACATAACCCAAGGCTGTTGTAAGTATCAAATCCCCCACAAACACCAGGTATGGGGCCCTCCTCCCCTCATGGCTTAGCAGTAATTGTCTGGGCGACAGAAGCAGAAGCAGGATGGAAGAATCCTTACTTTCTAGTGTTAACCATAAAAAGAAAACAGAAGCACAAGCAGATACTTAATGAAATCAGAGACAGAATTAAGGAATGGATCATTCCTTTTTCTCCTGTTGTCTCTTCTGCTTCTGTCGAGCTTACATCGCAAACTTGGAAGTGTGAACCAGTAAAGACAAATTGTAATCAAAATGGAAAGGATGAACAATTTCCATCTCTGCCTCTGTCGCCATAGTGAGAACCAAGCTTTACAGTTGCTTTGAAGTACAAAGATGGTTGACTTGAACCTTTCTGAGTCATATATTACTGTACCTGCAGGTGTTACATCTCGCATGGCAAATGCAAGTGGAACAAGTCAAAGTCTCAAGTTGACAAATCTTAGACCCAATACGAGATACACATTTTATATAATAGCCATCAATGAATATGGGCGTGGGCAGGTTTCAGAGTCCTCAAGAGCTCAAACACAAGACAACAGCTTGGCCAGACCTGGCCCTCCCCAGAGTCTGCAGGCAGACACTGTCTCTGAATCATCAATTAGAATCACTTGGATGAAACCAGCCACTGGGTAAGTTCCAGTGTACTGGTATGTACTGTTTCGCCAGTCTGTGTTGAAAACACTTTTTCTTTGTTTTGTGGTGCTGTTAATGGTTAGTATTGGCACAGTTAGTCTTCACTGAGTCAAGAAAACATCGCAGTCTTGTGTGCAGAGGTATCTGAGATTATCAGGGTTCTAGGCCAGGTTCTAATTATGAAACATGGATGACTTTATCCTGTGGATAAATCCTTATCCAACGGATGTTGACCAATAAAAATTGAAGTTTGAAGTTTGAAGTTTATTTTTTTGCCACCAGTAACTTATTTACAATGTGTACATATTGGAAAATAACTATAGAGAAGGAAAGTACGTGACGAGGAAGCCCAAAAGAAACCATGGGGCTTATATAAATTGAGCTTCCTCAACAAAGAATGAATTCATACCTAGATTTATTTAACTGTAATGACGGAAAACTACGTATACAGACACACGTTACACATACAAGACACAGAAAATTTTTAGGAGAGAAGGAACAGTTTCATTCTTAAATTAAGAATGTGTTGGCCAGTTTTATCCACTGGATAGAGAGTTTTCTGCTGGATGAAGCAGAGATGCCAAGGTTGAAGAATTGCTGGGCATGTGGCATGTCTAGGGGGTTCCGGGGGATGCTCCCCTTGGGAAAATGTGAAAATTTAAATCCAAGGAAGGGCAGTTTCCTGCATTTTTACAAAGCAATTGTGGTGCCAATTGAGAATAGACATGCTGTCCAGTCTATTGCCTTGTTTTAGATCAAGACGACCATTTGCGTTAACTAGTCAGCCCAAAACAAAAATGGGACCAGCTTCACAAGCTGTGCAAGGAAACAAGGCCAACTTAATTCACATACCAGTAGTCACCATCAACTAATGAACATAGTTTCTTGAATGTATACTTTTTGGGAGCATGTTGCTGTTAAGCTTTCAAATATTGTATGACTTGTGTGTACTTGAACATCTAAATAATGATTAAATTATCTGCTTATTTTGAAGATCAAAAACGGTTTCAAGATACCTGATTTACTATAGAGCAGCGGGAGAGAGGACTGAGAAAAAGGACTTCACTAAGCAGACCACCAGGCTACTCAACAATCTGAATGCATACACCAAGTATTTCATCCGTGTCTTTGCAGAGAACAAACTCCAAAAACTTAGCGACCCAGCCACAGTTGAAGCTGTTACGGCAAGTGGAGGTAAGACAGAATGTGGAGGTCAGTTTAGTGTTTTTGTTTGAAAAGACTGCTAGGCTGGGAAAGGGGAAGTTAAGGAAAAAAAGATTGTGAGGGGAGCTGGAGGAGAAGGGCATAAAACGGAATGGAAGAGCACACGTGTTATTGATGATACAGTAGCCTTTCCAACCCTTTTTTTCAATACATTTTTTTGTTCTGTGTCTGTAATAAAAATTGTTCAAGTTGAAGACAGATACAGATTGTAGTAATACATTTAGGATAGTTTTTAATAACTCTTACAGAATTTTGTGTGTGTAGTTTGTGTTAAGAGAAAAACTATAAAACTTAGTCAGGAAAAAGTTGTTCCAAGGAATTTCGCTTGAAGTGTTTACACATTTTAGTGAAGACCAGGCCTTAGTAAAAACAATAGTTAAACCTAAATAAGGACACAGGCGCTGCTCAACCAACAAGAAGACAGAATGGCCTCACTGCCCAACTGCTTCAGGCATAAAGAGCTGCTTGCTTGGGAGCTACATGTAGTTTATGGGTCGTGCTACTACATGGGCATAGGTGACAAAGTTGTCCATCAAGGATCTATGTAGAAACATTCAAAAGGGATTTGGTAGCTGACAGCAAGTTTGAGCTGCGTGTAGAGTCCTGTATGAACAAACACGAGGGCTGGCGTGCTAGGGGTGATGCTTGACTGAGACCGACATGATGATCATGATGATTACTATTATATATTTATTATAAAATTGCATTTTGTGCATGTGACAAGTAGTATCTATCGTAATAAATCTGATTTAAAAGCCTAGTAGGGTTCATTGTACATAATAACGGAGTCCTGTCCCCCCTCCTCAGTACCCCTGGACGCCCCTGGAAACCTCATCCTGCAACCGGACAGCTCTGGTACAGCACTCTTTGCAAGGTGGAATGCACCAAGTTATGTTGATGGGAAACTTGACCACTATGTAATGCTCTACAGGAAAACGGGAACAAACAAGAATGTTACAAAACAGATACCTGTAAGTAGAATTATTGTACGGCTGACTGATTTTGCGTCCTGTGATTGGTCAATTTCAGGTCCGTAAGTAGCTGTACGGACCGCTAGCTCTTAATCACCTTTTCAAAACCGGATGAATCAACAGAGCCATATAATAAACATCTTATTAGCCTCGTCTGCTCAACCCGAACGGCAAGTTATGGATCCTCGTTTTTTCCTTATTTGTTTTTATGGCCCAAGCGCAAAACGCACGGGCCATAAAAGGAAGGAAAAAAACTCGGTCCATAACTTGCCGTACGGACCTCGCACTCGTCTAATAAGAGGTATGTATTTTAAATCTTTCTCTGGGTGTGATACTTGCTGTTACAGGCCTTATAGGGGTCTTGTATGAAAATTCAGTTTTCTTTCTAGTATTTAAAATTAGCATATACAAGCTCAGTTGCGTAAACATTCCAAGCAATCTGACTCGTTCACTATCTGTGGCTAATGGACAATGTCAATCTCTTGTATATTATCCTGTATTATGGCAAGCATCGATTAGGAAATCTGCACAGGGAGCCGGCATGCTATTTTTGAAGTTTTTGAATAAAATATAACTGCACATCAACTTGCTCGTCGAGTGTTGATTTTGGGGAGTCGTGTCTCACGTGTGCATCGTACTGCCTCGTCATGCCGATATGGCAAGGAATTGATGTTCCATAATGATAAATAACTGACTCCTGTCATCATCCATTGCTGTAAAGAAGCTAAATTTTGGTGATTTCTGACCTTCATTAACCTTCGATCATTCTATGACCGTTGGCACTTCACTGTGCTAGGCACCGAGCGCTACGCCAGCGAAGCTGGAAACGAGTCATCTCGCAACGAGCGGGCTCGTGTTTCAACTGCGCCTCAGTGATTGGTTTTACATAATTGAATTACATTTGAATTTAATTGGAAAAGTTTAATTGTGGGCTCCCTGTGAAATCTGCGTGTAACATTGACATGGAGGTTGGAAAAACTATTTGGAATACAAAATACACAATTTTTTGTCTGGTTGAAGTTTTTGCTGGTTTTTTTTTTTGGAGTCAGAGGAGGAAAGTACATAGAAAGCTTGTTACCAAAAATGTGAATTGAAAGAGTAATTATACAATCAAGGACAAAGGCATCAACGTTAACATTACAAGTGATTTGTTTTTGATAGTTACAAAATTCGTTAAATGAGCTCTCTGGACAGATGTAGGATGGCTCTGCTACAAGATTGTGATTACAGGAAGACTGAATTTTCCTCTCTTATTCTAGAACTTCATGAACAGTAATAGCTGTAAGGGACATTGTTTTCTAGAACAAGATCTCCAGTTTTGTATTAAAAGCTGAATTTTTCCAATTAGTTACACTTATCAAAATTTTTGGGCAGTTGCAGTGTACCCATCTGCTGATTTTCAGTTTTGGAAAAACAAAGCTCAGTAAATTACATCCACTAAAATTGCTTTTTTAAAGCAATAAAGTTCTAGAATTAATATTTTAGTTTCAAACACTTCTAAAAAATTGTAAACATTTATTTTTATTATACAATTTATTGTCACACTATATATAGTTTTTTGTGATTACTTAGACTTTAATCCACTGTTCTTGGAGTCTGACTGTAAAGCAATCATCTTATATTTTAAAATAGGGTGATCGGACAACATTCATGATCAGAAATCTGGAGGAAAACACAACGTATGAGGCTAAGCTTGCTGCGGGAACGGCAACAGGACGAGGCCCCTTCACAGAGGAGTGGGCTGAGGGCAGAACAAGGCCTGGAACTTGTCATGGTACAATTGGTTTTTCTTGCTAACGAACTTAACACATTCACGCCAGTATTAACTGTTTTTCACATGAAAACTTTTGAAAAGCATTTACAGCTGTGTGTTCTAAAACTGTGATGGTAGCTAGTTTGTTAGTAGTTCTTGTTTTCTTCAAGTCGTTTTAAGCAAAACAGTGTTTGCTTCTTTATGCTTTCAGCCACAAACAGGGTTTATGGTATTTACTCTACTCAATGCACCAAAATTTTATTTGAACTTTCCTCCTTGACAGTTTGAGAGAATTTGCATTCGTCTAAGTTTACTGTGCTTGATTTTGCAACCAAACAGTATTCATAAATACCCTAGTTCGTATAAATGAAATTATTGTTGATCAACTGGCTGGGAGATCTGCAAGGGTTTGGTAACAATATTAATTTTTCATTATAATTTTGGTTTTGATTTGAACTATTGATTATTATTTCAAGTTCCACTTTATTTCTTACTTCAGTTTCAGTTTTGAAAATTGGATTTTACTGAAGATAATTTATTTTCCATTATTTTACTTGCAGCTCGTACATCTCCCGGCAAGCCGCATAATATGAAGGTCACCTCGAGGGGAAGTGTAATACATGTTAAGTGGCAGCCACCCATCGACAAAGTGGACGTGTGTGTGCTGAAGTACCAGCTGGCTTGGGGCGAAGGAGCTCCAGGGCCGGTCAAAGTTGAGGTGGACAATAACACATTCCAGTACATTATAGGGCAGAAAGCTGATGAGAAGCTGAGTAAGTTGTTGTTTTGTGCAACTCATCTTCTCTCCTGTCAGCCAAACTTATTGCGTCGCCATTTGAACAGTTCCTGCATTGTTTCATTGCTTTCCTTTTCCATTCTCGAACTTACATATGCAACCAATACCCCAGGGGCTCCACTCACTAATTTTAGTAGCTAAGAAAAATCCCAACCTCAGAATTTCGCTACCCAAAAAAATCACTACTTTTGTTGGCATACCCCAAAAAATTCCCTTAGTCCTTTTTTCGCAATCCAAGAAATCCATCTACTTATTGTTTAATCACCCCCCCCCCCACCCAAAAAAAAGGCGTCTTTCGTGTACCCAAAAAACCACTTTGGCCAAAATTTCATACCCAAAAAAAATCACTCGGAACCACGTCATTAAAAGCATGTGAGTGGGGCCCCTAGAACCAAGACCTTCCTTATCCTTCATCTTCTCCTGGTGCTTCCCTTTCAGATGACATCTTCAAGCATGCTTTTCTTTTCTCTCAAGGTACCATTATGATAATTCTAATGTGTACTTATTTGATTCAATATCAACTGACTAGTTTCTGTTTCTATAGGGCCCAACCAACAGTACGTAGTTAAACTTACAGCTTGTAACGACAATGGAAATGGACTTGATGTTCAGGAAGAAGTTGACATCAAGGATTTTGGCCGTAAGTACTTCGTGTTTATTTCCCCCAAAGCTGTGGGAATCGTTTCAAGTGCCCTTGAGCTAGATGCACAAGTGTAGTGAAGTATGACTGAGTCATAAACAAAGTATTTATCGCTTTATATCATTAAAATGCTTTTAATATACTACTGACTCTGTTGCATATTCACTGGAATGGATGGTAAGGGAGAGCGTCGTTTAAGGGCTTATCCTTTCAACACAGGTTTTTCAAAGGGTAATGACATAGGTGGCTGGCAAAAAATAGTAGTGGTCTGAGAGTAAAGTTGGGCCGATAGAACAACAGACATAGGGAGATCCAGAGTGCAGTTTGTGACCCTGGATGCGGAAACCTGTATTCGTGTGTTCCTTTGCCAAAAATGTCCGTAGTTTTGTTTGAAGCTATGAGCTTAAGACTCATGGAGTATCCTTATTGATTTGTGTATATTTATCAAACATAGTTGACGACCTTTCAAAAACTAGCCCGAACAAGATTTCTGGTATTTTGTTCTTGTCTCGCAGAATTAAACTTGAATAGTTTTATTGTAACTTGTGGATAGATTTTGCCCCTAATTAAAATTGGAGAGTCGTAATTATATACCCATAAACGGTTCTTAGAGTAGTAAGTTTATCTAAAAATGCATTAAACTGACTTCAAACAAACTTTCTTTACAGGACCTAAAGAATACCTAACAGGTCTGCAAGGGAAAGCAGTGTCGCCATCAGCGATACTATTGACGTGGGAAGAACCCCTTGTAACGTCGACCAAGTTCACGTACCATATATGGTACATGTTGAATCAGAAGGCAACCTATAGCGGCAATACAACAGATAGAGAGTTTAATGTCACGAACCTGAGAGCTGCAACACATTACTTGTTTTTCGTAAGGCGTAACAGTGATGACTATAATACTTCGGTGTCAAAAATGACTTTGGAGACAAGTAAGTACAAGGATGAAGACTTGTAGTGCAAGTGAGTCAAACCTACAGCTTTTGAAAGGGCTGTTCAATACCCCCAACATTTTGTTGCTCCTTGTCTGTTCTTGGTTTCTGTTTTTTTTTACAATAGCTATAGTACAGTATGACCAGGTTTGCGCAAAAAAGTTGGTAATCCTGAAGCCTATCAACACTGTTGATTCTAAACAGAAACTTGTGCTGACATGACCACCAACTTGATCCAGTGACAAGTGTTGCCAAAGAGAAATTGTTGTTCGCATTTGAAATCGAACTTTCTTGGAAATTAACAATTGTCTTAAAAAATCTTTTTTCGGAGAAAGCCTTGTCAAGTTACGACTTTTTATTTGTTTACAAGCAGTTAAAGCTTAATTCCAACTAGCGTCCTTATATACCACAGTATAATTAGGAAAAACTACTTTCAATTTGGTATTCCTTTAACACCAATTGCCTCCGCAAATTGGTAAATAGTCTTGTGTTTATGGCGAATACAGTGATTGTTCTTCCACAGAGGTGTAGTTTTTAAATGGTTGCGACGTTTCACGGACACTTGATGCAATAACAAGGGCAGACTTGGGGGAGGGTCCAAAGGACACCTCCCCCCTGCTTTCGCTGGCAGTTTTGAACACATATAAAAACACAGAAAAACTTTGTTTTTCTTGGAGCAGAAATACCATTCAAATACCCCTGTTCCAAAATACCTAAGTCATCCCCTAAATCAGTTTTTTTAAAAATAACACAATACTTAAAAAGTTTCAAAAATATGGATCTACCGTTTCCCACAGTATTGTATTATAGTTATGTGTACTTTCAAGGAGATTCAAGATTTTTTGTTTTGCCACCCACAGGGCCTGGTGCTCCTGTAGATCTGAATGGGAATCCCAGTGAAACGGATCCTGCAAAGTTAGGTTTGCATTGGCAGCCTCCTGACGAACCAAATGGCATGATTCTAGAGTATGAGATCAGATACTCTCTTGACCTCAGTGCCAAGCTGAAATTGTGGGGCAGAGTGCAAGTGAACGGCTCAGAGCTGATGAAGACACTGACTTTGACTGTTGGCACCAAGTACTACATCAAGATAAGAGCAAGGACACGTGTCGGGTGGGGTCCGTATTCGGATGTCTATATCATTACTACACCATTGTGTGAGTATGACATTTGAAACAGCCTTTCTAGCTTGCTATAAATGTAAACACTGAGATCAGTTTTAATATCAATTGCTTTGACCTGACATACAGTGGAAGTAGAGAAATATGCTAATGATGTAAGGAGAGTAAATGAACTTTGGAGAAATGGCGCTATACAAGTTGAGTTTGTTGTTTTTATTATTATTATTATTGTTATTACTGAAGTATCAACTTTAAGGTACTGCAATTTTTTTTAAAAAAAACATTAAGGCAAGATTTATCTTAAGGAGACAGTGTTGGGGCCTTAAGTTAAGGTTTTTTGTTTTAACTAATGTTCAGCCAACGTACATACTGTATGCATTCATTTTTGACAACTGAATGTATATTCAGTGTGAAAGTTAGAACCCGGTGGTTAAAAATCAAAACTAAAAATTAATGATATTAATATCAAACATTAAAACTGCTCAGTACAAAGTTTTGTCGTTTTAGTGTCTTCACCATCATGTTTTAAGATTACTTATTTTTGTCCTGCTCTGTGCGTTTCAAGAGAGGGAGGGTTATGCCGCCTTCAACAATTTCTCTATCTAAAAACGAAAAATGTTGAAATTGGTGTTAACTTATAACAAACATTCAAATAATTTTGGATGTTTTGTCTGTGCTATCGTTTAGCTGCCGTCGTGATGCCAAATTTAAAACAGACCAGACTTAACATGTACAAATAGCTGTAGTATGTTAAGTCAAAAGAGATACAAGTTGCAAGACTGTCTAAACAAGCCAGCGAATATCGAACGTGACTGCTTATGTCTGTCTGAACTCTGGCTAAGATTGTTTTACTAGCTTATTTAATTTAATTATTTTAATTACGGTGGCTTGGAAGAGACATGCTATTTCGTGGTTAGTTTCTCTGCTTCGAGTTCACAAATTCGAAATTTTGACTTTCAATCCGTCGACGTTTTGGTATCACAAACTCAAAATATTGAACTTTTAGATGTTGCTTGGTTACCAAGTACAGGGTTGCAAAAGAAAAATCCAGGCCCTGGAAAGTCCTTAAATTTTTGGTTGTGCTCCTTGAAAATCCTGGAATGGGCAAAATTTTCACCTTTAACTGTAAAAAATAATTAAACTGAGCTGCTTGCCTTAACCGGGCACAAAACATTCAATGTAACAATGTATGGAAACAAAAACGAAGGCTCGATTTTTCCCAAGAGGCAAATCCTGTTAAGCTCATTGCAAACAGATTGTACTGAAGGCCCTTTAAATTGTTCGTAAAGGTATTGGAAAGTCCTGGAAAAGTCCTTGAATTTCACATCCAGTTAATAGTGCAACCCTGCAAGTACATTGTTAAAGAACGTTGAGAGAGTCATGGCGGGTAAGATTTCAGTTGACTACACTAGTCACTACCCAATGAGACACAACACAACTAACTCAATAACATCACAACTGTGTAGAATCTTGGGCATGTGGGACAGAGCCGCCACAAGCCGGTTTATTTTGTTTACAACGACGTTACTTTATAGAAACAACTGTTGAATCATGCACCCAAGACAGTAAAGGAAAAACAGCAGAAAAAAAGTACGTCGTCATTTAAATAATAAAAATATTAATAATAATAATTGCTTTATTGTAGAATCCATTGAATGGCTCTTCCTCTACAATTTACAATATAACATGTGTACAATACCATATTAGATAAAAGCTAGTTACAAATTTTAAAAGTTTAATCAGTTACTGTTTGAGTTTGTTCGCTAAGCGTTTCGAGTTATTTAGAGTTTGTAAGCTCAAAGATTCGGGTTTGT
>JAOBRG010360062.1:0-11150 GCA_027574985.1 Umimayanthus nakama
AAACGGCCGGCTACTTACGGACAGCTCAGCTTCAATGGTTGTACTTTTCATTTATAAATACTCGTTTTCTCTCTCTCAATATTCTTAAAAAACGTTTTAACATTCTAAAGTCATAAACACTATAATAGCTTATATGTTCCACGTAAACTGTTGTTGCTATTTGCATTATTTGTTATTTGCATGTACGTCTCAACTCGTTGGACCACACAGAGCATTTTGTACGTGACTTCTTTGGATAGAGACGTCGCACAGCTGCTGCCCACAAATCAACGTGTCGCCACATGCGCACACGACACAAGTAATAGCAGAGTGCAGTAAATTTTGCTGTTAAATTGCAAGAATTGGTTTATTTTTCACTTACGTACAATACTCTACTCTGTATAGATTATGAAACGTACTGCTGGTCAGAGCAATATGCTCAGTTTCTTTTCTAAAATGAGTAAAAGACCTGCAGCTGCCGGCACTGCAGAGGAGGGTAAGCAGCACAATTCACGTTAGTCGTCAATTCTTGCCGTTGCGGTAATAGTAAAATACAAACCATACTTGAATTTTATTTTCAGTGGTAGTCTTGAAAAACCAAACATTAATTAGAAGCATCTTTGCAGCTGATATTGTTTTCCTTTTGCATAGCCCAAGTAATGTTTTTGATTTGAAGCCTCTAAAACTTAATTTATCTTTGAGTGACCTTCAACTTTTAATCAAGTTCAGAATCAGCGCGGTATGTTTGTGAAAAAACAATTGTCTGTTCTCCGGCTTTATTATAATTATATGGCCAAAGAACAAAAAGATCATGAAAGACAAAATAACAAACGAAATGCACTGCTACAAAATATTGAAAAAAGAAGTGAAAAGTTATTCCAAGACAATTTTTGTCGAAGTTAAATAAAAAAAATTTTCTGCGCAAGAGTATTTTTTATCATCTTTTCGAAAACGTGTCACGACGGTGGAAATTTCGCCGACTGCTTGGATTTTTATCTCAAGTATAGTTTAATTGTTTTTACTCGCTAAAATGGATAATTGCTCAAAGTCGAATTTTAAAACATCCTTAGTTTGAAGTTAAAATAAAAAATGAAATTCGAAAATCTAAAAATGAGTAATGCAACCGGGTATGCATAATAAACAATTAAAATGTCAATTTACTTGTTTTCCAGCGACTTTGCATTAGCACTCATCCAGTAAAGCCTAGTTCACATATGCCGCAGCCGTATCGCAGTGCCTGCGACAGGGTCGCCATTGCTTCCGGCGATTCCCTCCGGCATATGTGAACGTTTGTCGCAGACATGCCGCCGACATTGCAGGTTGTCCCGGTCCTTGTCGCCGACTGACTGGGAAAGTTGAGTTGAGTTCAACTCTTCCGGCCTGATGGCGATGTTCTTGCGGTTTCAGTGAGACAATCGGCGGTGAGTTTTTCAAATGTGAATGCTCGTCGACGGCTGACGCAGATATCCCTGCGTCATTATTGACGTATGATTGCTCTAATGCATCCCCGAATTCAATCCGATTCAAAGTGACGGACGGTAAAGAGAGCTATTGCAATCACGAAGTTGAGGGGGAATCTCAATTCGCCCAATAATAATAGCAAGTTAATTGATATATCAGGGAATATCCCTGTATTTACAAAAAGGCTCTTGGCGAATATAAAATTAAAACAACTAAGAAGAATGTTGTGCAAGAAATTGCTTATTTTTTGAACGTTGCACACGGACTAATTTTAAATAAATGTCTATCCATTTGATCACCGGATGGATATTTGCGTACAAAACTGGCGCTTTTTCCATGACATCGGCGGCTTACCGCGAAGAGTCTACGGCACGCCTGAGGCTTGTCTGCGACAAATCTGGAGCTTATCTGCAATACTACCTGGGGACACAGTTTACGTGCCTGCACATGTGTGAACTAGGCTTAATGTAATAATTTTGGTTGGCGATTTGTAACTTCAACTGAAACGCGATACTTATCGCAACTTTCCACTTTTATTTCAATTTTGCACTTTTGTAAACTACAGGCGAAAGTCTAAGATAGAGTAGATTTTCAAGATCATGGTTAAAATAAAGGTGATGAAAAAGTCTTTAAGTTAGAAATAAATATTTTGCAACTTTGCTTAATCCCGTTTGCGAGACCCAATAGTTTTTCTAAAATATATACTTGGTCCGTGAAATTGCTTGAACATGCCAGAAGAGATAGCTGTTATAGTTTTAGATACTGCAACACTAGCACTTAGTTTTTTTTGTTTTCGTGCCAAAATGAAAAAACATACATTATAATTGTCCAAAAGTTTCAAAATTTCCTGTGAGAGAATGCCCCCAGACACCCCCTACAAACTCGGGGCCGTCTGCCCTTCACATAACTCATAGCCGCCTACTATTTCCTTCTCGCCACCTACTTCAAAAGTTAGTGAAAGCACTGCACAACCCACCTCAGGTTCAGGATCGGTTGTGTACAGACTGGGGTCCAGCGTGCCAAGGGGTGTCGCAGACATGGGTGTGGTCGGTGAGAAGGGACCCTCCTCTGTTGGCCCAAAGCCCGGATTGACGAGTGGGCTAAGAGGTGACGCACTCGATCCACTCCTTCGCAGCACCAAGGGTTGCACGTGCACTTTGCGTACTTCACCTTCTAAACATGGAGAGACGGGCACACACAAGATAGTCTCTTTAATGGTTGATACAAGCATTATGATAACAATTACAATAATAGAAACAACTATTAATATAATTACAACAACAACAATAACATCAACAGTAACAATAACAATAAGATTAAGAAAAATAATAAAGAAATAATAGCAATAGTAATAGTTACAATCTAAATAATAACAATAAAAGTTATAGTAATAGTCATAATAATAATAATAATAATAATGGTGATGATGATGATTTATTAAGGCTTCCAAAACAAGATAAGCAATTAGTTGACTAATGGTAAGACAAGAACATGATAAGACAAGCATAGGGAATACTGAAATATATGCTTTAACTGAAACGTCACAAGCTATCATCTTTTCTAAAAGGTATTGATATCGTTGTTTCTAAAACAAGCTAATTGACTAAAATGCTACAATACGAAACTATGTAAAGCGTTTTCCTTTGTTTGTCAAAATTTTAGAAAACATCTCATGCCATCGACGTTCCTTCACACACGAAAATGGCAGGAAACACGACACGCAAAGCAACAGGAAACAGGGGGGGATTCCATTGAGCCAGAATTTCCGGTTCGTTCCAGTCGGTTGTGACGGGAAACTAAAGTGACAAGCCTCTGGTGGCGGTCTTTTTGTTCGGGGAACTTCACAGGAAGGAGTGTTCCTTTTACTCACTATTATATCATTCGATCGAATTGGAAACTTTGGCTTAACAGCAAACGGCCATGGTTTGCACAGGCCCGGCGGAAGCAGTTCAGAGTTGGTCCGGCTAAAATAGGTGTCGAGCGCCGAAGGCGCGAGTACAATAGGGGATCACGATCAGGGAGGCATAATCCCCCGGGAAATTTTGAAATTTAGCTTCTCTGAAATGCACATTTTGCGCATTCTCAGAGAGATTTTACGAAAAAATGAACCGATTTGTTATATGAGTTATATTATGACGTAATAAGTTAAGTCTGAAACTTCGCCGGACACGATTTGCTGTTCCGCCTTAACCCATTCAGCCAAAACGGCACCTTATAGCGTAGTTCTAAACTTCCCTAAACTGTCTACATAGTTTCCTTGTAAACAGGTCGAGAGAATTTGTCTGGAATCTTAGATAGTTTTCTGTGTATGATTACTTACGTTATTCTCATTACCAAACAACTTATTTTGTGTGGATAATTTAGGGAGAACTTACATGCTGATAGACTGGCTTGGGCTAAAGGGGTTAACTACCCTCCAACCTCCATTCCCTCCCCTCAAAGTTTCGCTTTGTGTCGTGCGCTTGTGAAAATGGATATTAATATAGTGCCAGTCTCCTCACCTGAATACGGCGAGCGAGGCATCTTTAAAGTAGCCTCCAGTCTCTTTGGCTTGGGTGATCCGGACTTTTTCTTTGTTGTTGGTGCAGATTCATTAAAGGAAGTATCAAGATCAGCAGGTTGCTTTTCACGGTTTTTCTTTCTGATGGCGTGTGTGCGGTAGACCATGTACCCCACATAGACCAGCGAGCACACGAGGAGGACGCCAATGATTGTCAAGGCGACAGTCCACTCAGTGCGGCTCATTCTTCTGTTCAGCGGCGACACTCAGCAATCTATTAGGAAATGAGGTAGTGTGAAAGGCTGTCCATTTGACCTTGTGGAGGTTGGGGTGGGTGGAAGAATGATTTCTGTGTAATCTTTTTTTCTGCGGCAAAAACTTTTTTTGTCTAGTTTTCTGTACACTCTCTTAATAGCTAGACTTCCGCCTGGTTCAGTCGCTAAAATTTGTTTTTGTTTTTTTACCAATTCTTCCATTCTTGTCAACTTGTTTGTATGCTCATGTTTACAGTGCAACATAACCTAAACACACTTTATTTATAAGAACAAACTTTATAAGAACACCCAGGCTAAGATTTGCCCAAAAATGAAGAAAAGGCTGAGAACAATCACCAGGCTAAAGTTTGCATCAGACAAAAAATTTAAAGAAACTTTTTTAAACCTGTAAACAGATTGACATGTGCATGAAAACAAAGCTTGTCAGAATTTAGTTTGGTAATCCGGCGCTGGAAGCTCGTCACGTTTGGGAACGCTGTAATGACAGTTTCTTCGCTGTAATGACACATTTCTTAGTGCTGTTTTACATGTTTTGTTCCAAGCAGCTAATTCACTGTTTATAAATATCAGGAAATAAGAACAATTTTCAAAAGAACAATTTGAAGCTGAAATCGCCAAAAAATTAAAAACAGCTCAGAATAGCCAAGTCTAAACCAGAAGTCTATCAATATCACTTTCTCGCAGGTCACGGTAGTGGCTATTGAACAAAGCGTACCTTTGCTTCCGGTTGGCCGTTGTACGAACGGAAAATAACAACTGAACACAAGATTCTTACATATAATGATATATGTTTAAGAACGTTTTAACAACACTAGGAGCTGAACTGATCCTCAAAATTTTTCTAAATACACGCTCTTTTATAAGAACAGTTTTATAAGAGCAACGAGACTCAAATTGGGCGAAAATTAAGAACAACCCAGGTTGGGATTTAGAATCATAATTGCAGAATTTGCTTTTCTTAATAAAAACCTGTCATTTTCCTCCAACTCGACTGTATCGAGCGTTGAAAAACTCCAAATGTCGAGATCGATTGAATTTCCATTGCGATTTATTTAACTTTAGCGAAGGGTAACAAGTTAGGTATATAATTAGGAGTCATTTCTTACGTACTATTGTTGTTCTTATGAGTACTTTTAAAAATAAGAACAACCTAAAAACAAATCCGTCAGTCAGTGAGGCTGAAATTTCCAAAAAATTTAAGAACGAGGCTCGGCCAAAGTTTACTGGTTCATATAAAAAAGCATGCATTTTATTCTTCAAAGAACATTTAGCTTCAACCCCAAAAATTAAACGTTTTTATCTAACAGCCGTGCTCCGCAAGGAGAGGAAATGAGTGTGGAGTGTGAGAAATGTCGAAGGGCTCAAAATAGGTTTGTAGGCTGTTCAGACTGTGTACGTGTGATGGCCTCTTATGTTTCAAATACATTGTACCTCAGTTGATACGGCGCTCTTGGCTTTCGCAGTTTACCCCAGCAGATCTTGAAAACTGAACCATTTAGTTCTAAATGTGTTGCACAACGCGCTTCCCACTCAGAAAACAGAAAAACACAGAAGTTTAACAAATATCGCGAATACCTGTAACTCACCTTTTCGTTACAAACTTTTAAATCTTCTAAGTTGCGGCTGCCTTTTATTCTGAGTTAGTCGTACTTCTTGACCATTATCGGTACGGATCACGGTATTTAAATTTTGAAATTTAGTAAGAAAATCAGCTACAAGAAGAGAACTAAATTTTTAAGCTCTTATTAAATTCTAATCAAATTCTGTTAATCCCTACAAGCGAGTGCTTTCAATGCGGAAGGCTAAATTGAGTTTCCTATACGTGATGCTGTAAGGAAGTTTAAGATTTTAATTGAATGTTTTCCGCAAGGAACTTGTGTCGTGACGAAACTACTTTAAAACTGGACTTTCACACCGGAAAATACAGAATTAAGTTTCTCCAAGAGTCTATTTGACATGAGTATCAATAATATAAAACAGCATCGACAGCTTTCACGACAATACGATGTTAGCATTGGACTCAGTAAAATACCCAAACACTGCAGTTTCTATTTAAATATTTCAACAAAGATTATGGTTTCGCTGTTGCTCGCTGTTTTGCTCTGCTTTTAAATAACGGTAGCTAAATACTTTATGTCATCGAAAAGCAAACTTATGGAGAGACGGATCCGTTACGCAATTCGTGTTATATTAATATGAGGGTTAATCAGAACAAGTGAAGATACCAGTTCCGCGTGTACATGATAATGAAATGTAGGAACTTCATTTATATCTGAGCTTCTTAAACTAGGTCCGTGTTAAATATGTTTCCGGGATGGCTTCCAGGAAACGGCTGCTAGTTTAACTCTCTATGCGTCACTCACTGGTTACATCCTTTAAAAGAACAAACAAACAAGGCCTTGCTTTGCACAAAGAGGAAGTTCACAATTATCAGTGCAAAGATCTGGCATTGTTTTACCCAACTAAAGCGTTAAATTTGAAAGCATAGAAAATGTTTAATATCATATATCGCGGCTTTATTGATTATAACACAGTAAGACATATAATAATGCACGTGATATGGGTAATTGAATTTTATACACTAAGGCGTATAGTTATGCGCACTGTGATTGGCTAATTGATTGTTATCAGTAGCTCATAAGACAAGACTTTTATGCTTTTGATGTTATATAGTAAAGCATGTACCAAAGCGCGCTCTGATTGGCTAACTGATTGATGTGTAATAAAGCATACGGTAATGAGCGCACTGATTGGCTTTTTGATAACAAAGGAAGTATCATCCAAGAGCCCGATTGGATGACAATATCATTAACTCTACAAGGCACAAGAGGGGAGAAGAGTCAAATTTTGACCCCTCCCCCTCGTCTTTTTGGTTTTAAATTTTTGTTACTTGACCGATTTCCAAAAGCTTCTAAAACTGTTCTTTGTTCGTTAAAACATCTTCTGACGCTAGCTAAATGACGTCACGACTGATGACGACATCATAATAAGACACGCAGTTTGTGTGTTGACTACGAATGTTCAGTTTTTGCTAAAAAAATTGACTATTTTCGCTAAAAAGTGACCAAATTCGCTAAAAAAAATACTGACAGCTTTATAGTGGATATTACGATTTTGTCAGTGGTTCCAATCGCTAAATACTGTTTTTTGTCTGGTTTTTAGTGTTCAATTCGAATATGCAAAATTTCCGAAATTTGAAAATCTTAGACGGCGGCTACATGTGACGTCATTTACGCGGCTGTGGTTGCCATGGATGAATGGTGTCGAAAGTAGAGGGGAGGGGCCCGGTTGACTCCCCTCCAAAATCAGACAGACAGACAGACATTATTACGAATTTTTCTGCTGCTCGAATCACAATGTGGACGCAGAATAGTGGGCCTCTTCAGCACAGGCAGCCCGTTTTACCAGGCTGAAAAGTCCAGCCAGAGCTGAAGCTTCTTTCATTCGAACCAAAACTGAATTTAATAAATATATCCTAATAAGAACCGGGTTGATCAGCCGACTTTTACTGAACCCAGGCTGAAAGTCGCCACGTAATCGGGCTCTAGCATAGGTTAAAGAACCTCATTTTATGATCAACTGTAGTTTCATGCACCTCTTATAAAACAGCTACATAGAAAATGCTCAGAGGCTCAAATGAACGTTTCTCGAAATATAAAAAGTTGTAATGAAGCCTAGTTGCTTGTGCTGGAAGGCCACAAAGAGCTCAAGACTGCACTTCGTCTTGTGTTTTGCTATACATCTCTTGTGCTCTGAAACTTCTGGAGAATTATTTTTTGTCACAGATTGCCACTAGCAACCGTGTCATGGCACTGAACTAGCTATTTGTCCGAACCAGTAAGCTTAACATTGAATCATTTACCACTTGAAACTTTAATCAATTCGTCATGGCGGCACCTTAGCCTCTCAAGTGGATGTGGCAGGGGTCAGGTCAGAATATGTAAGCAGGGTTGTTTGTGATCCTTTGCCGACTGAAGAAGAACCGAAAACTACGAGTAGAACAAAAGCAACAAGAAGAACAAAACTAACAAGAAGAACAAGACCACAGAGAACTGAAGAAGACGACAGAGCATTTTAAGAACTAACAAAACGACAGATAACTGAAGAAGAAGAAGAACAACAACAACAACAACAAAAACTAAAAGAACAAGAAGATCAAGAAAGACAAGAAAATCACCAAGAAGAACAAGAACAAGAAAACAAAAACAAGAAAATAAGTAGAGAAGAAGAACAAGAAGAACAAGAGAAACAAGAAGACAGAGAACCGAAGATATACAAGGAGAACGAAAAAAGAAGAAGAGCAAGTAGTTCAAGAACTGACTGAGAGAAAAGAACAATCTTCTTTCTCCTCCCCTTCCATCTCCTCTTCGCTTTCTACTCTCTCCAGTCTTTCCTTCACTTGAACGTCCAACATGGCGCAAAGTTGAATGAAACCGAGCAGTTCCCGACTTTTCTGCCCACAAAAAAACCCACCAGTTACGAATACGCAAGTTGGAGAAAGCGAATTCAGGATGCATGAGAAATATTTAGCTTTAACAGGAGCCAACTAGGGCCTATCAAATATTTCTAAGCAAAAAGGAGCTGAAACACACGCAAGTTTTTCAATTGTATTTTGTAGCCGAGCACTGACACCAGGAGAACAAGACCGGAGATAACGAATGGACGAAGAACTTTGAGAGAGTCTAGCGCAATCACCACCAGTGTTAACGCAGACCTGAATTATACTCAGTTAATCTTTTTCTCATTTTGCATGCCAACGGAATACGTAGTGCAGTAATTTAAGAGTTATTTCTTAGTGTTGTTGTTCGTATGAGTACTTTTAAAAGTAAGAACAGCTTAAGAACAATCGACGCTGAAGTTTCTTAAAAAGTTAAGATGAATGAGGCTCGGCCAAATTTAATGGCTCTCATAAAAATGCGTGTATATAACTACGCAGTGAGTGATAATAGTACGGAATCCCCTACAAGGTCCCCTGGACCACCCCAAAAGAGCCCCCCTTGGTACAGCATACTTTTTCTGTCGCAAAAAGCTAGCACCGTTTGACACTGTATCCTTATCCGCAATTTGCTCTCGTCTTTGACCCCTTTCCCCCCGCCCCCTTCTGACCCAAAGCCTCGCTCTTACTCATGAAAGCAGCTCAACTAAACTGTCTAAAGTACCAATTCCATGGATGCAGTGCTAAATGTCGTCAAGTACGATCGGAGCCGCATTTTCTGATCACGTGACTCGGCTAGCAAACATTGGTACGCAAACGGTGCGTGAAGTTAGCATATATATATGTTTGTTTCAAATCTAAAAAAACTTTGTTGGAAACTTTGTTATTTCACTGCGGCCTCACTGCGTCTTTTGGAATCGCGTGCAGAAACCATAACCACTCAACCAGTAACTTACCCCAACTTAAGTGTTTGTTAAAAGTGGCCGATACTTCACATAAAGTATATTGGGTGCCGAGACCTCAAGAAACGTGCCACAGAAAATATCAGTCGCAAAGGAAGACATTGTGTGACTCAGTTCCCGAAATACATTAATACAGTTGGCCGTAAATCTGCCATATGAGTTTGTAATAATGTTTTGCCTTTTGGTTGTAATAGAAGTCGTATTCATCTGACATCTGTACCGAGTTGAGCGCGCGCCGCGACAGGTCTGATATTTTGGAATATTTTATAGCACAAGATCAAGAACAGACTGGCTGTTAAAAAAATTGCTTTTCCTGGTTGTTTGTTCCTCCGGTTGAATTGCAACAGAAGTGCGACTTTTAATTTCTTGTGTATATAATCTATGTTCATGCGAATTGTGATCGAAAATATTGACCTATATGCACCGGCCGGCTATGGTTAATCATAAATAACCTGATCATTGCTGGTCGGTATTAAAAATGAAAAATCGAATACGGAAATATTTACAGTTGGCTGGTTTCACTCATGTGCTCTTCTCTTTTCAGTGAGAAAGGCAATGAGTGGGTACAGATGGTGTGAAAATAAACACCATTGCACCATATAAATAATATCGGATTTCTTGGCGGTAAAATCTAATTTTTCAGTACCATGTGATCAACATTTGACACAGTGGAGCCTCGTGAAATCGCCAAAACTCTTGTATTAAGGTGATCGCTTTCTCGTAAACCCTTTGCCATGTAATAAAATAAAATGTATAAACTTGATGAGGTTTTCAGCAAATTAATGCAAGCTTACCTGTTGCTTTTTCGATCTCAAAGTGAAGTTCTCTCCTTTTGAAAATCTATGTACGACCCAGTACTGTTCTATATCTTCTAAATTTGTTTGAGAATCAAGAATGTTTACCAGTCAACGTATTACATACATGTACATCTAATCGACACACCAACACACGTCAAATGCCCACCCCTTGAAGGATTGACAAAAATTAAGACCTTATTTTGAGGTTGATAGTAATCATTATTGACAACTCCTAGATCCTAGGGTTATCAACACTGCCGTATCGCATGTTGTACCATCAACTCAAATGAACCTAAAATTATAGTTGTACTGATTTTAAGGTCACTCTAATTAATTATTCTGTTGTGTCAAACGTTCAGAGCGAAAACGAAAACTGCTATAACGATAGGTTATATGTCTAAGATCTTGTAAGCTTAATACTTCATTACGAACTAAACATAGTAATATTTGAGGCGCCAACCTTATACATTATATAGTCTTTGTGCCGGGATAAAACCGATTACTTCATTATCTACTGTGTAACTAGCATTGTACTCACCAACGGGTGTGTAACAGCTCTTCATTCGTCTCTAACAAACTTGGATCATAACTGATGTCCATTGGAAATAACCAAAATAACATGCATGCCCACTAAATCTGGTCCGGTTGGCGCGAGCTATTGTTTAATTGGCGATAATCTCTTGAGTATGATTATGAAGACCAGGCGTCGCTTCGAGTTAAATCGCTAGCACTCAAGTCGCT